>CM052714.1:72232430-72258829 GCA_028551405.1 Uromys caudimaculatus
ACAGAAGCTTTGCAATTTCATGAAGTCCCATTTGTTGATTCTTGATCTTAGAGCATAAGCCATTGGAGTTCTGTTCAGGAACTTTTCCCCTGTGCCCATGTGTTCGAGCCTCTTCCCCCACTTTCTCTTCTATTAGATTCAATGTATCTGGTTTTATGTGGAGGTCCTTGATCCACTTGGACTTGAGCTTTGTACAGGGAGATAGGAATGGATCAATTTGCATTCTTCTACATGTAGACCGCCAGTTGAACCAGCACCATTTGTTGAAAATGCTGTCTTTTTTCCACTGGATGGTTTTAGCTCCTTTGTCAAAGATCAAGTGACCACAGGTGTGTGGGTTCATTTCTGGGTCTTCAATTCTATTCTATTGATCTACCTGCCTGTCGCTGTACCAATACCATGCAGTTTTTATCACTACTGCTCTGCAGTACAGCTTGAGGTCAGGGATGCTGATTCCCCCAGAATTCCTTTTTAGTGTTGAGAATAGTTTTTGCCATCCTGAGTTTTTTGTTATTCCATATGAATTTGAGATTTGCTCTTTCTAAGTCTATGAAGAACTGAGTAGGAATTTTGATGGGGATTGCACTGGATCTATAGATTGCTTTCGGCAGGATGGCCATTTTAACTATATTAATCCAGCCAATCCATGAGCATGGGAGATCTTTCCATCTTCTGATGTCTTCTTTGATTTCTTTCTTCAGAGACGTGAAGTTTTTGACATGCAGATCTTTCACTTGTTTGGTTAGAGTCACACCAAGATACTTTATATTGTTTATGGCAATTGTGAAGGGTGTCATTTCCCTAATTTCTTTCTCAGCCTGTTTATCCTTCGAGTATAGGAAGGCTACTGATTTGC
The DNA here is from genome assembly GCA_028551405.1 of Uromys caudimaculatus. NCBI lineage: Eukaryota > Metazoa > Chordata > Mammalia > Rodentia > Muridae > Uromys > Uromys caudimaculatus. The sequence goes on from CM052714.1 coordinate 72,233,287, forward strand.
TTGAGTTAATTTTGTATCTAGTCACTTTGCTGAAGTTGTTTATCAGCTGTAGCAGTTCTCTGGTGGAGTTTTTCGGGTCACTTAAGTATACCATCGTATCATCTGCAGATAGTGATATTTTGATCTCTTCCTATCCAATTTGTATCCCTTTGACCTCCTTTTGCTGTCTAATTGCTCTATCTAGAACTTCAATACTATATTGAATAGATAGGGAGAGAGAGGGCAGCCTTGTATTGTCCCGGATTTTAGTGGGATTGCTTCGAGTTTCTCTCCATTTAGTTTAATGTTGGCTAAGGTTTGCTGTATATTGATTTTACTATGTTTAGGTATGGGCATTGAATTCCTGATCTTTCCAAGACTTTTATCATAAAAGGATGTTGAATTTTGTCAAATGCTTTTCCAGCATCTAAGGAAATGACCATGTGGTTTTTTCTTTGAGTTTGTTTATGTAGTGGATTACATTGATGGATTTCCGGGTATTGAACCATCCCTGCATCCCTGGGATGAAGCCTACTTGATCATGATGAATGATCGTTTTCATGTGTTCTTGGATTTGGTTTGCAAGAATTTTATTGAGTATTTTTGCATCAATATTCATAAGGGAAATTGGTCTGAAGTTTTCTTTCTTTGTTGGGTCTTTGTGAGTTTTGGTATCAGTGTAACTGTGGCCTCATAGAAGGAATTGGGTAGTGTTCCTTCTGTTTCTATTTTGTGGAATAGATTGAAGAGTATTGGTATTAGTTCTTCTTTGAAGGTCCCATAGAATTCTGCACTGAACCCATCTTGTCCTGGGCTTCTTTTGGTTGGGAGACTTTTAATGACTGCTTCTATTTCTTTAGGGATTATGGGACTGTTTAGATGGTTTAACTGATCCTGACTTAACTTTGGTATTTGGTATCTGTCTAGGAAATTGTCCATTTCATCCAGATTTTGCAGTTTTGTTGAGTATAGGCCTTTGTAGTAGGATCTGATGATTTTTTAAATTTCCTCAGAATCTGTTGTTATGTCTCCCTTTTCCTTTCTAATTTTATTATTTTGGATACTGTCTCTGTGCCCTCCGGTTAGTCTAGCTAAGGGATTATCTATCTGTTGATTTTCTCAAAGAACCAGCTCCTGGTTTTGTTGATTCTTTATATAGTTCTTTTAGTTTCTTCTTGGTTGATTTCAGCCCTTAATTTGATTATTTCCTGCTTTCTACTCCTCTTGGGTGTATTAGCTACTTTTTGTTCTAGAGCTTTCAGGTGTGCTGTTAAGCTGCTAGTATATACTTTCCCCAGTTTCTTTTTGGAGGCACTCAGAGCTATCAGTTTCCCTCTTAACAGTACTTTCATTGTGTCCCATAAGTTTGGGTTTGTACTTTCATTTTCCTTAAATTCTAGGAAGTCTTTAATTTCTTTCTTCATTTCTTCCTTGACCAAGTTATCATAGAGTAGAGCATTGTTCAGCTTCCATGTGTATGTGGGCTTTCTGTCGTTGTTGTTGCCATTGAAGACCAGCTTTAATCCATAGTGATCTGATAGGAGGCATGGGATTATTTCATTCTTCTTACATCTGTTGAGGTTTGTTTTGTGACCAATTATATGATCAATTTTGGAGAAGAAACCATGAGGTGCTGAGAAGAAGGTATATTCTTTTGATTTAGGATGAAATGTTCTATAGATATCTGTTAAAACCATTTGGTTCATAACATCTTTTAGTTTCACTGTGTCTCTGTTTAGTTTGTGTTTCCAAGATCTGTCCATTGATGATAGTGGGGTGTTGAAGTCTCCCACTATTATTGTGTGAGGTGCAATGTGTGCTTTGAGCTTTAGTAAAGTTTCATTTATGAATGTGGGTTCCCTTGCATTCGGGGCATAGATGTTCAGAATTGAGAGTTCTTCTTGGTAAATTTTTCCTTTGATGAGTATGAAGTGTCCTTCCTTATCTTTTTTGATGGCATTTGGTTGAAAGTTGATTTTATCCGATATTAGAATGGCTACTCCAGCCTGTTTCTTGGGACCATTTGCCTGGAAAATTGATTTCTAGCCCTTTATTCTGAGGTAGTATTTGTCTTTAACACGGAGGTGCATTTCCTGTATTCAGCAAAATGCCGGGTCCTCTTTATGTATCCAGTCTGTTAGTCTATGTCTTTTTATTAGGGAATTGAGTCCATTGATATTAAGAGATATTAAGGAATAGTGATTGTTGCTTCCTGTTATTTTCAATGTTATTTTTATGTTTGTATGGCTTTCTTATTTGTTGAAAGATTACTTTCTTGCTTTTTCTAGGGTGTAGTTTCCCCCCTTCAGTTGGCATTTTCCATCTATTACCCTTTGTAGGGCTGGGTTTGTGGAAACATACTGTGCAAATTTGGTTTTGTCATAGAATATTTTCTTTTCACTATCTATGATAATTGAGAGTTTTGCTGGGTATAGCAGCCTGGGCTGGCATTTGTATTCTCTTAGGGTCTGTATGAGATCTGCCCAGGATCTTCTAGCTTTCATAGTCTTTGGTGAGAAGTCTGGTGTAATTCTGATAGGTCTGCCTTTATATGTTACTTGACCTTTTCCCCTTATTGCTTTTAATATTCTTTCCTTATTTTGTGTATTTGGTGTTTTGACTATAATGTGACAGGAGGAATTTCTTTTCTGGTCCAATCTATTTGGAGTTCTGTAGGCTTCTTGTATATTTATGTTCATCTCTTTCTTTAGGTTAGGGAAGTTTTCTTCTATAATTTTGTTGAAGAGAGTTCTTGGTCCTTTTTTTTTTTTTTTTTTTTTTTTGGTTTTTCAAGACAGGGTTTCTCTGTGTAGCCCTGGCTGTCCTGGAACTCACTCTGTAGACCAGGCTGGCCTCAAACTCAGAAATCTACCTGCCTCTGCCTCCCAAGTGCTGGGATTAAAGGCATGCGCCACCACTGCCCAGGTATTTACTGGTCCTTTAAGTTGAGAATCTTCACTCTCTTCTATACCTATTACCCTCAGGTTCTATCTTCTCATTGTATCCTGAATATCCTGGATGTTTTGTGTTAGGAGCTTTTTGCATTTTGCATTTTCTTTGACTGTTGTGTCAATGTTTTCTATGGTATCTTCCACCCCTGAGATTCTCTCTTCTATCTCTTGTATTCTATTGGTGATGGTTGCATCTATGACTCTTGATCTCTTTTCTAGAGATATTTTTTCTAACTCCAGGATTGTCTTCCTTTGTGATTTCTTTGTTTTGATTTCTATTTTTAGTTCCTGTATGGTTTTGTTCATTTCCTTCGTCTGTTTGATTGTGTTTTCCTGTAATTCCACCCATTTGATTGTGTTTTCCTATAATTCTTTAAGGGCTTTTTGTGTTTCCTCTTTAAGGACTTCTAGTTGTTTACCTGTGTTCTCTTGTATTTCTTTAGGGGAGTTATTTATTTCCTTCTTAAAATCTTCTATCATCATCATGAGATGTGATTTTAAATCTGAGTCTTGCTTTTCTGGTATCCAGGGCTTGCTGTGGTGGGAGAGCTGGGTTCTGATGATGCCAAGTAGCCTTGGTTTCTGTTCCTTATGTTCTTGCCCTTGCCTTTCACCATCTGGTTATCTCTGGTGTTAGCTGGTCTTACTCTCTCTGACTGTCACTTGACCTTCCTGCAAGCCTTGGTGTCAATACTCCTTGAAGACCAGTTCTCTCTGAGAGGAATTTGGGTTTGGAGAGCTGTGGTATAGGGTCAGCTCTGGGGTGCAGACAGAAAACAGAAGGATTTAATCCCTAGCTGTCCCTTGGTTCCTGTGTCCTAATGGCTCTGCAAGGGTCCCTCTTGATCCAGTGAATTTGAACAGAAGTGGTGGTTTTGCCTATGCTCGAAGGTGTGTCGGCACTCCTGGGATACCAGCTCTCTCCTGGCACTATTTGAGTATGGAACCCTGTGTCACAGGATCGGCTCCTGGGCCACCGAAAGAAACCAGAAGACCACTCCTCAATCCCTGTGTCCTGGGGATTCCAGGTGGGTCCCTCTGAGCAGACAGGCTTGCCCACACTCATGGGAGTCTAGCTTTCTCTCAGCACTATTTGGCTATGGAGCCCTGGTGGCCCAGACAGAGGTCTCCCCTAATTGACTGTTTTTCTAACAGGAATGTAAATGAAGTTGAGCTGTCCAGAGCCTCTAAAATTCAAAGAATTAACTATGATTCCTAAGGTGCCACTGAATAAGATGCTTAAATAATACAGTTGGAGCTAACATTTTTCCAGTATCTGCTGTGTCAGGAAATATGAGATAAGCCACTGAAAGATGATCTCATTTGGCCCCAGACACCCCTATGATGAAAATAATAAACTACCAAAGCAGAAACCGAGGGTCTGGGAAGTCTCCTACAAAATTTTATAAAAGAAGACATCTGGGGCTGGGGAGATCCTTCAGTCAATAAAATGCTTACTGCTCGAGGACCCAAGTTCAATCTCCACCTCCCAATCAAAAAGCCCAGTGTGATGCTATGCACTTGTAATCCCAGTGCCTGGGAGGTAGGAACAGGAGATCCGTGGGGCTCACTGACCAACCAGCCTTGCCAAATCAGAGAGACTTAGGCCAAGCAGAGACTCTTTCTCAACAAGCAAGGTGATGGCTCCTGAGGAACACCACACAAGGTTAACCTCTGACTTCTGACAGTGTGCACATGCACATAGGTGCACGTGTGCCTACATGTTAATCCGTGCGCGTGCGCACACACACACACATACACACATGCATTTCACAATCCAATTTCCACTTTGAAGAACAGACTTCTTGGTGGTTCTGTCTTTTAACTTTTGAATATTAAAATAAATCAGTTCTCACCAAATAACATCTCTATCATGAACAAAGCTCAAAGCTATAGAAAGTGGCCCCAAATGAAATGTGGGATTCAGAGGCAAGAGGAAGATACAGAAACCAACACCCTGACGTGTAACCAGGGCGAATGGTTCCTTCTCCACATCTCCTCGGAGCTGAAAGGTGACACGTGACAAGTCCTTCAGGCAATGCTCTCTGGCCCTTTGACTAACTTAGAGCCATGAAGCTTAAGTAAAGAACAGCCCCACAGCCAGGTCAACTGAGTTTTGCCTGCCACTCATCAGATACGAACTGTCCGAACTGATCCTCCTCAGAGAGGGAGGCATCTGTGGAGCCTGCAGGACCATCTGACACTGTACCTGGGCCTCTGTCCCTGGACGCCTGGAGCCTGGGCTGCCGTGACCAGTCACACACTCGGATGAAAGCACAGGAGCATTGAGGTGAGAGAGTGAGAAACAGTGTGTGCATGCCTACGATTCCGGCAATGACCCAGGGGCAGACGTTGCTAGAGCTTGATTAACAAAATGTCACAGTCTACGTGATCTAAACAACAGGAGATCCTGGAGGCTGCACTTCGGAGACTGGGTGACAGCAAGGTTGAAGGCCCCTGCCTGGCTCACAGATGGCCGTTCTGTGTCTGTGTCCTTAAATGGCCCTTTCTCTGTGCATGGGCACGTTTGGTGTTCCTTCCTCCTGCAGACAGCAGTTCCATTTGATCGGGACCAGTTGAATGACCTAGTTTGACCTTAATTCCCTTTCTGTAAGCCCTATCTGGAAGTAATCACTTTCTCAGACACGAGGTTAGTACTGGAATTGGGATCTGAGGAAAACACAATGCAGTCCATCACAACCTCCCAGAATAGCCCCATTCTAATGTAAATTGTAAAGGAGTGGATATGTTTCTTTTCCATGGGAATTACATCTCTTGAAAAATGACTGACAAAGTAATTCTCCTTTAACTACTTCACCAAAATTTGATCTTGAAAGTATGGATTAAGAAACAGTATGTTCAATATATATATATAAACATACATACATACATACATTATGTACAGGTACTCACAGAGGCCAGTAATATTAGAGTCCCTGAAGCTAGAGTTAACAGCAGTTGTAAGTTGCCTGAAGTGGATGCTGCAAACTGACCACCAATTATCTGCAAGAGCAGCCAAGTGCTTTGAATTGCTGAGACATCTTTCTTTCCCAAAGTTTTGATGTTTTTTTTTGTTTTGTTTTTAACAAATAGGAAAAAAAAACATTTTTCCTCCTTTGACGGGAATGTGCTCTTTATCCAAGCACTTTAAGTCTCTGAGCCCAACTTTCTCATCTACGACAGGAAGACAGAAAAATGGCAGACCCAATTATAGAAGTGTATTCAAACCATTCCTTGAAAACAAAGTTTCTCACATATGCACACATACATAAAGATTTCTCTTTTTTTAATTATGGTAAAATCTACATAGCATAAACTTTCACATTAGACCATTTTTGCATGAAAAATATGATCTTAATATATATCGTTTTAGCTATTACAAGTGGTAGCCAAAGGTAGGGATGATGTTCTGTAATAGGATAGAGAAAGGAGTTTGGTCAGTCTCTCCAGTGGCCACCTGTCAATGTGCAATACCATTCCTAGAAGCATGCACGCCCTTTGACCTCACCCTGACAAGCCAATCGTTTGATCTAAGAAATTCATCACCTCAATAAGAGGAGAAAAACACAATTCTGAAACAGAGGTTACTAGAGGACCTTAACTTGGTTCCCAATGCTTATATCTGGTGGTTCACAACTGCCTTAACTTTAGCTCCAAGGGATCTGACTCCCTCTTCTGGTCTGTACATGTACTGTACTCACACACACATACACAAACACACAGTAACATATAATTAAAAATAAAATAAAAATCTTTTATAAAAATGTATTGGTCACAGCAAGGTACTGAACAGTTTCACAACAATTTCATGACACACAAATAACATTCAATCTTGTCATTTAAACTCTACTTAAAAGCAACCATGATCACCTTTAGAAGGAGGTTTCAATTTTCCCAAGTTAGTGTTGCAGCCTCTGAGGTAACATTTTACACTTGTTAAAGCCCCAAGGCCTATAAGTCTGTTCTTGCCCGGAGGGGCAGACACCGTCATATCACATTCTGGAGCCCAAGCCAAGATCACATCTGTTGTGTGAAGTGAGCCCACATGAACCCAGCTTGGCCGCTAAGGAAGCACAACATACTTTCCTCCTCGCAGGGAAGAGATGACGTCACACTTCCTAAAAAAGACCTTTAAAGCATCATTATAACACACCTTTGTGTGGAAGTCCAGCTGAGCTGGGGTCTGAGGGTGTCAGGGAAGAGCCTCACTGTGTAGAACTACAATCTACACTTACCTGTGGCTCTAAAGAAGAAAGATAGTGAGTCCTCCAAACCTAGAAGAAAGCCATACATCCCATAAAATAAATATGGAGTTGTTCCTAAGCTGGAGGAAGAAGATCATGGTCCCCAGCAGAGCTTCTACTACTTCTAACAGTCAGCAATGAACCAACAATGACAGCCTGGGTGCAAAAAAAATGATGTTACCATATTAGCTCCCTCCTCACTGCTGCCTGGACTCTTCTTTACCCCTCTCATCGCCCCAAAGTTAGATCTCACAGTCATGTTGGGAACTTTCCCCAAGCCCTACACTTGGAAGTGACACCCTTGCTCCTCAACAGTGTCATGAGGATATTCGTTATGGCAGTGGAGCCCACAGTGACACACACAGACTCATTCTCATTTTCTGTTCCAAAGTGTATTATTCCCCATCCTGAATTGACCAGAATACCTATTATCCTGTTGCTGTATGTCTTAGTTAGAGTTTCCAATGCTGTGAAGAGACAACATGACCAAGGCAACTTTTATAAAGGACATTTAATTGGGGCTGGCTTACAGGTTCAGAGGTTCAGTCCATTACCATCAAGACAGTAAGCAAGGCAGCATCTAGGCTAGCATGGAGCTGGAGGAGCTAAGAATTCTAAGTCTTGTTCAGAAGGTAGACAGAAGATGACTACTGTCATCCAGGCAGTTAGGAGGAAGGTCTCAAAGCCCACTCCCACAGTGACATACTCTAACAAGGCCACACTCACTCCAACAAGACCACACCTCCCAATAGTGCCACTCCCTGGGCCAAGCATATTCAAACCACCATACTACGGTTTAAGTGTAAATGCCCCCACTGGCTCCTCTGTTTGGACACTGGGCCTCCAGCTGATAGAGGAGGTTATGGGACTTTTAGGAGGTGAGGGTCTAACTGAAGGAGATTGGTCACTGGGGGTAATTAGGAAAGACCTTGTGGATTATAACCCAACCATGGTTCTGGCCCTATCCCTTTGCTTCCTGCTCTGCCCAGGAGAGTGAGCAGCTCCACACTCTTACCACTACAGAGCCAACACCACTGTGTTAGAGCATATCCCCTCATACCATGAACTTAAATACATCCACCATTCTGTAGGTTGTTTCCTGTAGGTATTATGGTGGTAAGACTGGTAACACATTTGTTCATCACCTCAGATCTCACCTGACAAACTAAGGAAGCAGTCAAGGCCCAGAGACACTGAGGACTGTTCAAGGCCACCATGTTAGTTAAAAAGGGTAGGGGCCATACTGCCCAATGCCTTTACTCACATACTGCCTGGTCCGAGGATTTTCCTAAATTATTATTTCTCCTGAGAGACATGTTTTACCCACCCAGGACTTTCTTCCCTTACAAGGAAAATTTTAGGGTTCCTGAAGTTGTAGCAATGGGACAGCAGCAGTTTCAGAATCTAGACATTCAAAGCTTGTGTGAGTGCTGGAGTACAGTGTGTCTAAACTCAAAGCATTCAGATGCTTATATACCATGATCAGAGCCTCTTTCAGAACTAGCTTCTAAGGGAAATGTGCATTTCATGAGTTTTGAAAGCTTTCATCTGCTGGACTGTCTTGCTAGTCAAAGGCTTTTTCTGTAAAAATATTTTTATAATAGCTAAAATTTTAGACAAAAAATTAGGGGAAGTAGCAGAGAAGCAGAGTCTAATGATATAATCTAGTTCTTCGCTGGCATTCACTGTGCAGTGCCTGCTGGACATAACTCACAGCCCCGCTCCTCAGCCTCCTCCTGACTGTTGTGATTTCAGGAGTGAGTCACCACATCCAGCAACAAGAAGCAGGTACTTTGTTTTAGTTTGGTCTGGTTTGGTCTTGTTTGGTCTTGTTTGGTCTGGTTTGGTCTGGATTGGTCTGGATTGGTCTGGGTTGGTTTGGTTGGTTTTTCAAGCCAGAGTTTCTCTATGTAGCCTTGGCTGACCTGGAACTTACTCTGTAGACTAGCCTGGCCTCAAACTCAGAAGTCCACCTGCCTCTGCCTCCTGAGTGGTGGGATTAAAGGCATGTGTCACCACCACTGGCAAGCAAAGTTTTATGTATCAATTTTAACAGGTTTCAATAAGTAAGAAAATACAGAGAAAGTAAGAAACAGCCCACTTCTTGATAATAGCCAGTCTTGATAACACTCACCAGGCCAAGATTGTCCTGGAGGCATGGTCATTCTATATTTAGACCATAAAAATGTCCAACATAAAAGAAAAGAAACATTTCCACAGAATTTGATGCAAACTTGTATCTAGTGGATTATTACTCAGCTCAGGGACACATATATACATATACATATACATATACATATACATATACATATACATATACATATACATATACATATACATATACATATACATATACATATACATATACATATACATATACATATACATATACATATAGATAGAAAGATAGATAGATAGATAGATAGATAGATAGATAGATAGGTAGGTAGATAGATAGATAGATAGATAGATAGATAGATAGATAGATAGATAGATAGATAGATGTTTTTTAAAAACCATCCTTATTTATAAAACCAAAGTCTTTGTCCTTTGTATAGAAATGCCTGGCTAGGGACAGGATTGACTTAGTTGGTAAAGTCTTGCTGAGTATATGTAAAGCTCTGGGTTCAATTCCCAGCATAGTATAAATTAGGTTTTGTGGCACACTTGCAATCTCAGCCCTAAAGAGGTAGAGTCAGGGCAATCAAAAAATCAAAAATTCAAGGTCATCTTCAGCTATACAATCAATTCAAGGCAATCCTGGGCTACTTGAGAACTTGTGTCAAAAGTGATTTTAAATTTTAGTTTAAAAAAAAAGGAAGGAAGGAAGGAAGGAAGGAAGGAAGGAAGGAAGGAAGGAAGGAAGAAAAAGAAAGAAAGAAAGAAAGAAAGAAAGAAAGAAAGAAAGAAAGAAAGAAAGAAAGAAAGAAAGAAAGAAAGATAGATAGATGTCTGGTTGAATATGTACTTGGAAGGATAGGTGAGTTGTGTAAGAGGCAAGTTGTGTGTTTGGGGCAGGAAGGATACCAAGTAGATGTCAACCCATGGACACCAACTCTCCGTCAGTCAGGGCCCTGAATTCATCATTTCCATTACAATAGTACTTTTAAAAGGAGCTAGCCACATAGCAACAGAAGATGGTTATTCTCATGTAGTATTGAAAACCAGTACAATAGGAAATATTTCCATACATGTGAAATTGTCACGTCACTGTCCCTGTCTCTACTTATAAAGAAAGGGTTCTGTTCTCTCCTTTCTCAGAAATGGGCTATGTGAATTTTCCATACTCTATTAGAGTAGTCTTCAGTTCCTTCCAAACATATATCAACTTTCAAGATTAGGCCAGAATTGTGAGAAGATGACCTAGTTAGTTTTAACTGTCTACTTAATACAGCCTAGGGTCCTCTGAGAGGAGTCTCAGTTGATGTAAATGAGTCCAACACTCTTTGGAGACACCATCCCTATGTAAGTGGTCCTGAGTTATATAGGAAAGCTACCTAGGCATGAACTTCAGTGAGCCAGCAAGCAGTGTTCCTACACAGTTTCTACTCTAGGCTCCTGATTGAGTCCCTGCCTTGACTTCTTCATGGACTGTGACCTTACTTTCCCCCCTAGGTTGCTTTTTGTCACAGTGTTTTATCACAACAACAGAAACAATAGCAGTGAGTAGGACCTGGTTCCAAGATCTGGTGAGCAGCTGTATCCCATGGTTGAAGGACCATGTGACAAAATCCTTAAACAAGGAGCCAACGATGTCATATGGCTGGCTAAGTGGGATAAGAAAGTCCTCTTTTTGATATGATAGAAGCTGCATCTAAAAGTCATTTGTACCTAAAAAGCAGGAGTGTGCCCTGGATTCCTGCCACGTGTTGCATGTCTAGGATGCAACTAGGAAAGGAGTCACTTCTGGGATCCTGTAAGTTCCTTCAATAAATCTTTATATAACACCAAGGATGGCCAAGGTAGGGGACTTAGAGCTAAAAAAGCAAATGACTCCAACACAGAATTGAAGATATACCAGCCAAACTTCAGAGTGACAGCAAGTTACACAATGGACTATAAACTAAACATGAGCCAGGAACTCATGGTATTTTCAAAGTTAGTACATGTCACCAGAGAATCATGATCCCTGCTCCTAAGAGGCTGTGTCCTCTTAGAGAGATTAAACCTGTAAACATAAGGCCCCAGAAAATTTAAAATGTAATTACTTCTATATGTGGGTGGCAAAGGAGAATCATGTATCAAAGGAAGAAAACATTAAATCATTTAATCCCAGAGATTTGCCTGGAAGAGGTAAGCCATTAACTGTTTTTTTGGTTTTTTTTTTCTTAATTCTATAATTTAGAAAGAAGTGGGTTGGAATTCTCCTCCCTACTTGAGCAAAACTTGTTAGTAGAAAAGGTAAGCAAAAATAACCAGTTAAACTAAGATGCAGAGAGATATAAAATGGGGGGGAATCTAAAAACAGGGTAGTTGGGGCTACCACTACCTCTATACAGAGACTGTCTTTCTTAATATTCTTACTACCCATGATGATCCACTTGGCTCTCTCCACAGTATTAGGTGATTTTCTCGTTGCTATGACTCAGAGCCTGGCAAGAAGCAACTTAAGAGAGAAAGGTTTATAGCTGATGATTTAACAGTATAGTCCACCATCATGGGGAAGGTACAGCAGCAAAAGAATTAGGAAGCAGAGAAAAATAAATACCAGTGCTCAGCTTCTTTCTCATGGTGGGTTGGGTTGGGTTGGGTTGGGTTGGGTTGGGTTGGGTTGGGTTGGGTTGGGTTGGGTTGGGTTGGGTTGGGTTGGGTTGGGTTGGGTTGAGTTGGGTTGGGTTGATTTGGGTTGGTTTGGTTTGGTCGGGTTGGGTTGGGTTGGGTTGCTTTTGGGTTTGGGTTTTTTGTTGTTTTGTTTTGTTTTCTTAATCCAGAACTCCAACCCATGAACTGGTACCACTCACACTCACTGGATCCTCCCTCTTCATTTGAACCTCCCTAGCCCACACAGACACTAGCAGAGGTGTATCTCCTAGGTGATTCCAATTCCAGTCAGGTTGTTGGTGAACATTAAGTATCAAACCTACTCCCCTGACTAGTGTACATCTAACAGCTACTATGCAGGAACAAGATATTATAGGATTCCAGATAAGCACCCACTCTTCTGGAACTTTCCACAGAATGAATCACATTTTGTCATCTCTCTACATTGGCTTAGAAAGATCCAAACCTACAACCACACAAGTTCTTCTCACACCAGAGTGTACATGGCAGTTTGTATATGCTTCAAAATTCAAGAGCTTCTGGTAAGCCTCACAGGATAGACAATGGTGAGCAGAAATCACAAAGCACACTGGGGACAGGAGTGTAGTCCATCTGATAGTCTCCCTTCTGCTTCTACCACACACTCAGAGCTAGACTCCTTCACTTTCCCTCAAAACCTCCCACAAAGCCACATCCTCAAGACCACATTACCTCCAGGCGATCACCCAATCATCCACCATCCAAAGGTTCCATGGCATGAATGGAGAGGGAAGGAATTGATTCTTATCAGTTCCTATCACACATTGTCAACCAACATCCCTCACCCTTACTTTTGAGAGAAAGGAAGACAAAATACAGCAACAGAAAATTAAGCAATCTTACAAAAGACTATCTGTGCTACAGACATTCCCCTAAGTGCTCTTCCCCCCTTAATAGTCTGACACAAAGCATGAGAACATTTACCAAATATGTGCACACTGTGTTATCTCTCCTCCAGGCAGTTTCACGAAAAACCCAACTAGCATCTGAAGCTGCAAGTCTGACTCAGCATTACATTTGACTTTGTCCATGTCAGAGAACTCAAGAGAGTCCACATAAAAGAACATCAAAACTGACCTCAAGAGACTGGAATGTCAAACAACCACTACAAACACTTCTGAGCACAGACGCCAGCTCAGTGGAAGCACTCATTGCTAGCTGCTGTAGCTCTGACACTCTGGCTTCAGTTTCTCCCAGAATGCTCTAGTCCACAGTAAGACCATGAGCACTGAAAGGCAGGAGCAAAGACTCGCAGAGACAAGTAAAGGGACATTGGTTACCTGGGTGGGCAGCAGGTAAGTAGCTGGATTTGCTGGCTTTGCCTAGATCACTGACCTGCAAAGCATCACCATCTGTGAACTTGCTAGAAATATCTGGTTTGGGGCACCACAGAGCCACCTGCTGAGAAACTCTGGAGCCAGGGTCCAGCAACTTGCATTTTAGCAAGTCCTTTGGGAGATTCTAATACATGCTTGCGGAACGCCATTTTTTCAAGCATAACACCACCACCATCTTCCCTAGAATGCCTTGGACTACCCACAGGAGACCCTCAAGAGCTAACCTGTTGATGTCTTTTCACAGAAGCAGAATGTGAGATGGTCATTAGGCCAGTGTGTGAGACCACTCCTTCCCTTCCCATACATGCCTCCACCCAGATGCATGTAATTCTGCCCCAGCTGCCTGAGATCTAGGAGTCTTGGGAGAAGCCTGAGTATACCAAAGGTAGAAGGTCAATTATAGGGGGATTCCATCTGTGCCACTACAGGGAAGTCATCACCCATGCTGGAGTGAGACTTTTGTGTGGTATAGATGCTTTGAGGTCACTCATATTCCTGGAAGTAGCCTTTCATGGACCCCCACTATGTAAGTCTAATAAAAACATTGGCTCATCGATGTAGACTTGGATGGAAACCCCTCACTGACACCCTATCTGGGTGAAGCATCTGTATGTTCATGTAGAAGTTTATGTAATATCATTCAATATGGAGAACCCCTGAGTGGTCGGAAGAGAGATTCTCTGCTGTGGCCTCATAGAACAGGACATATAAGTTGGTCAAAACTACAACAGGAACAGCTGACTGCACCATATCAGCCATGTGTCTGTCTTCTGAGCCAGTTTGGGGACCTGTGGTTTGAGAAATTATCTTGGTGTTCAAAGCCAGGTCACATGTTCAGAAAACATATCTGACTACCACCATGATGACATTTAAAGCACAAATCCCTACAGACATTGCCATCCCCAGAAACCATCCATCACAGGACTATAACCAGTTAACTCCATCTCCTCTTCCCACCTAGCAAATGTTTTTGTTCAATTTCTCAAATCAATTTCATGGTGCCCCTGCTATAGTGTGCTGCTGGGAGGAGAACCACCCACATTCCACCCACAGGCAACAGATGCCTCCCTAGGCCAGGGCTCCTCACACAGGTGCTCCCACAGAACCAGTCATCTCTGCATGCTGGTGGGTTTAGGGACAGAGGCACAGATATTCAACAGTGCTTTTTGGTTTGCCAGAACATATGGATAACTTTGGAGGAAATCAATGCAAAAGACAAAACTTCCTTCTCAAGGCTCTCACCTGTTGAAGTAATCAGCGCCTGGATTTAGCTGCAGGCTCTTCACCAATTTTCAAACAAGAAGGGAGGGGGAAGATGTAGCTCAGTGGTGGAAGAGCTTAGCATGCGCTACACTTTAGCCAGTGTGCAAAATTAACTGAGATTTAAAAGGAATCTCTTTCTCTCTATTCAGATTTCTATTTCTCAATTTAAAATCTATCAAGTAAGCCAGGCATGGTAGCTGATGCTTGTCATTCCTGCTCTCAGGAGGCTACGACATGAGGATCACTGTAAGTTAAAGGCCAGCCTGGGCTACAATGGTGAGTTCCAGGTCACCTGGGTTAAACATGGATTATTCTGTCTCAAAAGCAAACAAATTATAAGCAGGTATAGGTTTCCCAGTACTTTTGTTTCAGATTCATTTTTGGTTGATTCTAAAATTCTTTTAAAAATACAGATGAAGCGCTAGAAGGTGGCTCAGTAGGTGAAGTGCTTTCTCCCTAAGCACGCCTCAGTTCTGATCCCTAACACTCCTAGCCTAAGTACAGCAGCGCACAACTGCAGCTCCTAGAGCAGGCAGACACAGGCTAATGCTTGGGAGTTTCCTGACCAGTCAGTCTAGCCAGAAAGATGAGCTTCAGGTTCAGTGAGAAAGACCCAATCTCAAAACTAAGGTTGAAGAATTATCTGGTGTCCACCTCTGGCCATGTGCACAGACATACATACACATGAACAAAGTGTCTGCTATATGTTATGAAACAATACATTTATAATAACAATATAAATTTATAATATTGTAGTATGATATAATAATATGAAATGTTTATAGCCTTTTATATATACATGGAACAGCATGCAATTTTCCCCTGGATATTCTACTACACATACATACACATACAGAGCAGAAACCACCAGCTGTAGTTCAGATTTAAACCTACCCCATAGAGCCACATGGAGGAAAACAACCATGAAAATGACACCCCTGTCTCCCACGGTAGCCAGGACCTCTACCTCCAGTGCCCATGCATACTCAGACTCCCTCCCAGGAATATGACAGAACTCTGGCTCCTGCTCAGCTCACACAGGCTGGGCCTGGGGTTTGGAAGTAAGTTGTTTCCACTCTGCAGCTCCAGGGCCGCCCCTAGGGAGGGCTCTGCTGGGACCTCTGCAGTCTATCAGCCCCACTCCAGGAATCTGATTAACAGACCTCGTCTGAAAGGCTGGTGCTGGCCAACTTCATACAACATCCTCCAGTCAAGCTAAGACATCCTGACCCAACTCATCTCTGTCATTCTCAGAGATACTGTTCGGATCTGGGAGAAGTCACCATGCTTAAGGTTCTTCTTCGTCCTGCAACACTAATGGCCTGACTGCCCAGATTCCAAGGTCCTTTCCCCACACCTTCAGACCAGAGGTTTCCATAGACATCAGAAACCTGGACAAACAGTCTGAGGGAATGTTAAATCTGGGAGAAAACACACTAAAGAATCTTCTAACATAAGATTCCTCATTCTAGTTTCACTGAAGTTTTAGGACTGTAAACATATTTAGCTCTAATCACTATGACAGAGGAAAGTTAGAAAACCTGTGCTTAGTCCTAGGGAAGGGTCATGGTGTGCCAACAGGTGCTCGACCTCAGTCCTGGAGAAGGAGCTCAAGGCCACGTTTGTGCCGGCAGATGCTCTCACACTCTGCTACAGCCTGAGCCTTGGGCTGGAATTTACCCCTTGTTTGAGGTATATTTTATATTTTCTGTAGAAACTTCATTTTAAAATGATGAATCCTTTCAAGTAATGTTTTCACTGAAATAACATAACTGCAACATCAGAACAGTAAGTTCAGAAAAACAGACCCAAGTCTTTAAGCATAGGTGTGCTGTAAACTATGCTGAAGCAGAGGTTTTCTAACACCCCCAAAATAACAAAGGAAGATTGCAGACATGAGGTTCAAGTCTCAGACAATTCAAGGACTATCATCAAGAAAGAGAGAGGAGCCTGTGTGCACTTAGGAGAAAGCCATTGCAGGCTTCACAGGAAGTGTTTCCAAGCAGAGCTGGGGCTGCCTAACACTGCCACAAGCCAGCATCTCCATGGACTTGGGACAAAACCTCAGAGATGGAGGTCACTGCCCTGAATCTAGACATTCCAAGCTTCCCAAGGCTGAGACAGAGCAAGGCAACTTTACAAGTGTTATGAGAAACCCAAAAGACAGAGAAGGGAGACCATGTGCTACCATTTAAATATAAAATGCTACCATCTACCCCAACACACACACACACACACACACACACACACATATACACACAGGCTCACATGTTGGCACACTGTGTCCCAAGTAGTGACACTGTTTGGAAGGTTGTGGAACTTTTAGAAAGTGGGGCTTTGCAGACGAAGTGGGTCACAAGGAAGTGGTAGGCCTTGTGGGTTATAGGCAGGACCCAGTTATGCCCTGGTCTCTTGCTTCCTGATCCATGAAGATGTGAACAAGTTGTGTTGCACAGACCTCCTGCCTCCCAGCATGGTGGACTGTGTCCTCTGAACTACGGGCTAAATTAACCTTACCTCCCTTAACTCGCTTTCATAAGGATCGTCGTCTTTGTAGCAACAAGAACAGTAACTAATACACACTCCATGTTTCTAATAAACAAGGAACCCTACGTGGGTAAATTAGTTACTCTGCTCAGTGCTGTGACAAAATACTTGACAACAAAACCTGAAGGGAGAAGCTCACAGTTCAAAGGTACAATCCATCAAGAGGGAAAGGCACTGGGGCAGAAGCTTGAGGCAGCTGGCCACACCACACACAATGAGGGAGCTGAGAGAGATGAATCCCAGTGCCCAGCTCATTCCTCTTTTTATTAGATCTAAGAACCTATCCCATGGGGTAGGGCCACCCATGTTTAGGCTGGTTCTTCCCACTTAATCCAATCAAGAAAGCTCCTCACAGACATACACAGAGGTTTGTCTTCTGGGTGATTCTTGATCCTGCTGAGTTGACAGTCAAGATTAACCATCACAGTGAGGTTCACAGTACCTACATAACCTCTCTGTTGAGACATATGAAGTACAAAGTGCTGTTGATATTTGGATGTCTTATTCAATTACATCGCCTTACTTTAGCAAACACCATCCTTCTTTGTCTTGTAAGCTGTGCCCTCCATATGGTCCCAATGCAAACCAGTCTTCCGTGTGCCGTGGTGTGAATTCATTTGTTCAATACCAACTCGCATGATGACAGCATTAGAAACTGGGCTCTTGGGGAAAGAATTAGATCATGAGGAGAGAGACCATATTAATGGGTTTAATGATTTCTTTTAAAAGGGGAGGGGGCATGTGGAGAGATGTCTTAGCAGTTAAGAGCTCATGTACTCTTGCAGAGGACCCTAGTTTGGTTCCCAGAACCCACATTAAGTGACTCACTACTGCATAGTGAGAATTTTGGTTTCTTTGAAAAACACAGTTATGTTATATGAATATGTTTTTGTTTTAATTCCAGGTGTGGGATATGAGGCTACTTCAGTTTGTCCACAGCCATTAACTATGAATGTCTTATGCTTTAGGAGGAGCATGATTTTCTTTTCTTTTATTGGATATTTTCTTTATTTACATTTCAAATGTTATCCCCTTTCCAGGTCTCCCCTCCAAGAATCCCTCATCCCATCCTACCTCCCCATGCCTCTATGAGGGTGCTCCCCCACCCACCACCCTCTCCCGCCTTTCCACCCTGGCATTCCTCTACACTGGGACATCGAACTCCCGCAGGACCAAGGGCTGCTCCTCCCACTGATGTCCAACAAGGCCCTTCTCTGCCACATATGTGGTCTGAACCATGGATCCCTCCATGTGTATTCTTTAGTTGGTGGTCTAGTCCCCAGGAGCTCTGGGGAGTCTGGCCAGTTGACACTGTTGCTCCCCCCACCATGAGGCTCCAAACCCCCTCAGCTTCTTCAATCCCTTCTCCAACTCCTCTACTGGGGACCCCAGGCTCAGCCCAATGGTTGGCTTGAACCATGGTGAAGCATCCACCTCTGTATTTGTAAGGCTCTGGCAGAGCCTCTCAGGAGACAGCCACATCAGGCTCCCATCAGCAAGCACTTCCCAGCATCCACAATAACATCTGGTTTGATGGCTGAATATGGGATGTATCCCCAGGTGGGGCAGTCTCTGGATGGCCTTTCCTTCAGTCTCTGCTCCACACTTTGTCTCCATATTTCCTCCTGTGAGTACTTTGTTCCCCTTTCTAAAAAGCACTGAAGCATCCACACTTTGGTCTTCCTTCTTCTTGAGCTTCATATGGTCTATGAATTGTATCTTGGGTATTCCAAGCTTTGGGGCTAATATCCACTTATCAGTGAATACATACCATGTGTGTTCTTTTGTTACTGGGTTACCTCATTCAGGATGATATTTTCAAGTTCGATCCATTTGCCTGTGAATTACAGGCTGCAGATAGTTTAAATCTGGAGACTCTAGAGAGGGACTAAATGTCAGAGCCCCAAGACGGGCAGGAGGGTCTCCAAAAAAGAAGGGTTGCTGTTGTGGTATGTCAAGTGTTTGTTAGCAAAGAGACAAGAAGAGGAAGTTGGAGATATCCTGCAGAGGAAAATTGGACCTGCCCCCAGAAACTCAATGCCCCTCATCAACGGAAGTGGTCTATGTTGTTGACCTAAAGATCTATGCCTTCTTTGCTCTAACTTTCTTTCTCTCAGAGCAGAACAAGGGTTGGAAGGGAGGTAGAAGTAGAATAGCCCAATAAAATAGTAAATAAGTAAATAAATGCACCAACACTACTGTCTGCATCTCCCAGCTTCATGAGGATCAGATGCCCTCTTCTGGCCTCCACAGGCAATTGCACTCATGTGTACATACCACCATACGCATACACACATACATACATAATTGAAAGTGCCTTCCACCATGTGAAGTTCCAGGGAAAAGCTGTTCTCTATGAACCTGGGAACAGTGGTCATCAGACAGCAAATCTGTGGGACCCTTGACCTTGGACTTTGCATCCTGCAGAAGACTGAGAAATCCATTGCTTCATAGACTACCCAGTTCATGGGGTTTGGACAAGTAGCCTACAAGGACCAGGACTGGACAGAAAGTGGGTTCACTTCCCTCCCAACATGTTCCTCAGCAGTTCAGACCTCTCTACAAATCCCATACTCACACCTAGCAGCAAAGCCGTGTACCTGTAGCAGCCACGCCCAACCAACCCCACCTCTTCTTCCCTTCTCCAGCTGGAGACATTGTGTGTGCCAGAGACCTAGGATGAACCCTCCCTCCTCTTCTTTCTCAGCCTGCTTCTAACCATGGGCAATTCTGCTGGCTACATGCAAGGTACCCCTAGATTTCTAATGCTCCACAGAGGCAACTCCACCTGCCACTTCCTAGTATAGACTGAGCAGATTCCAGCTGCCTCTTGCCACCCCCTACCTTGCTCTAGTCTGGACTCAAACCAGCAACCATGGAGCTCTCTAAAAGGAAAAATTGTAATATACTGTCTCTCAGCTCTGCAATGATTTCCTGCTGGCTGGAAGCATGGAATCCAGTCCTGCAGCAGCTCTTTAGACACTGCATCAGCCCCAGCCCCTCAGCTTCCCCTTGGCTGTTTCCTGTTCTCCCACACTCTGTCCCGCCCCCCCCCCCAACACTCTGGTGTTGTCCTCTGTCTGCCAGCCCTGGATCCCTCCAACAATGCTCACTTGCCACTGTCTAAAAATGCCCCACCTGATAATGACCTTGACCACCACAGCTCCCTCTCTCCTTCAATCTCCTCACCCTCTTCTCCTGGTGTGTTTCCATGTACTTATGACTTATGAGGTTCCAGAAGGCCTTTCTCCACCGAAACCTCTTCCCCGACATTCTGTCAAAATGCCTGACATTGCCAGCAGCAGCATCAGACCTGTGATAGGAGCCTCCAGTGGCCAGGGATGTGGTAGGACCTTCAGAGCCCTTACCAACTCATAGGCACAGGTGGATACCCTTTCCTGTCTGTTACACAATGGTAAGCATGGAAGTCCAGCCCATATGGACCCAGTGCTTAGAGTCTCATTCCATTCCTCCAACCACACTGCAAGGTCTTCACCCAGCAGGAGTAATGGCTTTGTCTCCTAGCAGCATAGATGGACCCCCACCCTGCCACCCCCAGCCTATCTATTCTAGTCCCTCCACATGTCCCATGAGGCCATGTGCACAGGGCTGGTAGGAACAGCTAGATACTCGGGAGAGGGTCCAATGCCTCTCCCCTCTCTTTCCTTGAGTGACTATCAAAAGTCCACAGACCTTATGATGATTGATGCTTGCAAGCAAGCACAGCTGAAATGACAGAATTGGCAATAGTTTTTCTCCGAGAACCACATTCTACAACAAGGCCTTCAAGCAAACGAAGAGAAGATGCAGGGCTATGAGGGAAGAATGCGCCCTATTCTGTCAGGGGAGGGAAGGCTGGACAGGGTGCCTGGCTGTTGTACCTACACCGAAAGTCTCAGAATCCCTTGAGGAACTTCAGCCCAGTCCACGATGGTACAGTCTAGTAATTGCTGAGTGACCACAGACAACCAGACAAGAGAGAGCTAGCCACAACTGAGACCATCTAAGCTGGAGACACCAAGACAACAGAGAATATGACCCAAATCATGGGCAAGAACTAAGGAAGACAGTTGGTCTAAACTAGCAAGAAAATGAGCCTATGTTTGTATCTGCTGATTTCCTGCTGTTGTGATCTACCTCATAGGTAGTAAGGCCAGCATCCATATTGGATTAGACCACCTGTACGCTGATCGTCACATGACTTAATGCAGGCTCGGAGATGGACTGGTTGTGCTAAGTTGGGGTCATTGCCCAGAAGAGCCTGTTGGAAAGTAGATATGGGGCTTCTTGCTTCAGCACAATGAAACATCATAAGGCAGTTCACAGGATGAGGTCCCTGAATATAGGCAGGGCTCAGCCACCACATACCCAGATTACTTTTTTTTTTAATTTCCACTAAGTATCCAATGAGATGTCTCAGTAGGCAAAGGCATTTGCAGCAAAGTCCATGACTAGAGTTCAATCCCCTGAGACACAGGGTGGAAGGAGAGAAGTCTTACGAGCTGTCTTCTGGCCTCCTCATGTGTACCGTGGCATGCACCTGGTCACATACATATACACAACAAATGTAGTAAAAATGTCCACTAGGTACTGACACTAAGCACAATTTCTAATGGGCACATTTATCTTGAATGGCCTCTCAGCCATTCAGTACCCATAAGCCTGCTTCAAGGTCTAAGAATGAGAACATCCAGGGATGAGCTTCCTTCTCTGCCATCCTAGAAAGGACCCTATGCTTAGACAAAAGCAAAACTCTCAGGTGTCTGGTTTTTGTGGGTATAGTTCCTGTTTTGCAAGATCCAGACATCTAGTACATAACAATGTGAATATACTTAGGACTAATGACTCTATGTGTGTGAGTGTGAGTGTGTGTGAGTGTGTGTGTATGAGTATGTGTGTGAGTGTGAGTGTGTGTGTGAGTGTGTGTGTGTGAGTGTGTGTGTGTGATTGTGTGAGTGTATGAGTGTGTGTGAATGTATGTGAGTGTGTGAGTATGTGTGTGTATGTGTGTGAGTGTGAGAGTGTGTGTGAGTGTGTGAGTGTGTGAATGGGTGAGTGTGTATGAGTATGTGTGTGAGTGAGTGTGTGAGTGTGTGAGTGTGTGTATATGAGAGTGTGTGTGAGTGTGTGTGTGTGTGCATGAGTATGTATGTGTGTGAGTGTGAGTGAGAGTGTATGTGTGTATGAGTATATATGTGTGTGTGAGTGTAAGTGTGTGTGTGTGTGAGTGTAACTGTGTGTGTGTGTGTGTGTGTGTGTGTGTGTGTGTGTGTGTGTGTGTGTTTAGTAAACTTTAGGGGGCTAGGAAACATGGTTCTGAGATTAAGAGCACTGGTTGTTCTTCCAGAGGACCCAGATCAATCCCCAGCAACCATATGGCAGCTCACGTGTCTATAATTCCCAGAGAATTTGATGCTCTCTTCTGGCTCCAAGAGCATTACATGCATGTGGTGCACAAACATATATGCAGGCAACACATAGAATTAAAGGAAAACACTTTTTAAGTAGTAAATTTGAGCCAAGTTCATGCCTGCCTGGATCAAGAGTTCTAGGCCAACCTGTGCTACACAGGGAGAACCTGTCTCAAAACAAAGGAAACAAACAGAGAAGGTAAATTTTTAATGTATATTTTATTGCAATGCAAATGCTTTTCTTCCCATAACTGTCAAATAGTTTTAAAATCTCCCTTGTAGGACCACTGGTGGACAAGCAGAGGGACACCTGCCTTTGCATTTGTTGACGTCAGCCTCCTGCTGTCATCTTGCTGTTCCACTAAATGAGTCCTGAGTGCACAGCCCCAGGGTGCATTTGGATCTGGAAAGAAGATAACATTAAATAGAAAAGGACTACTGCTGGTGTGTGCAAGCTCGTGTGTGTGTGTGTGTGTGTGTGTGTGTGTGTGTGTGTGTGTGTGTGTGTGTATTATCAAGTGGTGAGGTGATATCTGTGACATCATGCTGTAGGCATAATTTTTTGCAACTTTTAATAAAGGTTCAGCCTCTCCTCTAAAGCATTACCCAGCAGAGGTGGTGGAAGAGAAAAGTTATTAGGATGTGGGGGAGGTGGACCTGTTCAGCAGTAGTTCTGTGGGGGTTGGGGATTGGCAGCAGTTCAGTTCCCTAGCGATCACCAATATGACTCAGCAGCTACAGACCAGTCCCCTAGGCAGGCAGGCAGCACACATGAATTGTCAGCCACACGTCCTTTCGGCAGGCCCAAGCAAATTCTCTGGTGGTACACTCAGGTGCACACTAACCCGTTTGTCCTGTGCCACCTCCTGCTCTTCCCAGCCCCTTGTCTCACTGAGGTGCTTTGGACACCAAGTAGTGAAAGTACATGGAGCAGGGTGGGGCAGCACTTGACCTTCCAGCCTATTTCCTTTGTTCATCATGAGGTACATTCCTGGTCTCCTTCACCAGCCCAGAACTGCTGTTCTGCCCCCCGGCTCCGTTTGCTTCCCAAGCGTTTGAACCTCTAGTCACAAACTCTACATGCAAAGCCAACTCTGCAATCCTTTCTAATAGAAGAGAATTGAGTGACCCTTCTGAGCTTTCAGCTTTCCCTCCAAACTTATGAAAACTATGAAACAAAACCAGAAAACTCCCTCCAGGAACGCAGTAGGAGACCACCCAGAGTCAGTACCTGCCATTCTGCCAATCTCCTTAAGCAATATTGCTAACCCCTCATAATCTGCTGTCTCCTCTACCACATTAGAAGCAGAGTTACCCATTATGCCTAAGCCACAGTAGGCGCCACAGTAGGCATAAATTTTTTTGCAACCTACTTTTAATTGGTTCGACCCCTGGAGGCCCCAGTGAACTACAGCTGCTGGTTTGTGCCTGGTGTCGGGCTGCAGAAAGGACTAGTCTGTAGCTGCCAGTTTGTGTGTGCTGTCTGCCTGCCTAGGGAGCTGATCTGTAGCTGCTGAGTCGTATTTGGTGTTTGCTATGGGACTCAACTGCTGCCAAAGAGATCAAACTCACCCCCAAAGAACTATTGCTGAACAGGTCCACTTCCCCCATAGCCTAATAACTTTTTGCTTCCACTACTTCTGCTGGCTAATGGGCTAGAAGAGAGGTTGAACCCTTATTAAAAATAGGTTGCAAAAACTGTATGCCTACACCACACCCCTCACAGGCTGAACAGAACCACCGGCTACACAAGCCACACCTCCAGGCAAGCTAACTTTGTGTTCATTCTCCTCAGCTGTCCAGGCCTCATCTAGTTGCCTAACCCTGGCTCTCTGCAGGGGTTCACATCCACCTTCCTAAAGCATCTGTGCACAGCATCCCACAGCCCACAGCCATTTCTCTGACCTCTGAGAGGCCTACAACACGCAGGGTGAGAGGTCCATGAGGCCCATGAGGCACTCACTTACCACATGCTTGGGTTATTCACTCAATTGTGATAAATACACATAGACAAGATAGAAATCATAAGCACAGGTAGGATTGCTTTCTCCACTTCCTTGACCCTCAGTCTAGAAAGGAAAAACACTTCCCATGTATGAAGTTGTTGATTAGCCAAAAATAAAATTAGACTAAAATACAGATGAGAACAAGTGCTAATTTTTAAGGGCTCCAGTGGGGCTGGGGTACACAGTTCTGTGGTAGGGCACTTGCCTAGCATGGGTGAAAGCCTCGTGTCTACCCCCAACCTCAGAAAGAAGGATCCTCCCTGGGCTGTGCTCAGTGGTGCACCTCCTAACAGTGCCTAAGTGTCTGCATGGTGTTACAAAGCTGTCTTTCACCTGTTTGTCGAATGTGTAAAACTGCCTAACACAATTCCTTAGTCTCTCACGTGTCTGTGAACCTTAAACAGTACTAAAATTATGGTGACAGAATTCTCGATCTTACTCCCATGGGGGTGGGGGCGTACAGTATGTGTAGCATGTTATATAGCATGTGTGTGATATGTAGGAGATGTGTGTGTGCATATGTGTATGTGCGATACAGTAAGTATGTGCATGTGCGCATGTGTGCTTTGTGTATATGTGTTGTTACTGAATTGTGTAATGAACAGAAAAGATGAAAACCAGAATGACTACAGTTGAAGATTCTTTCTGCAGTGGAGACAGCACTCTCCCACTACCCTCAGGATATGGCCATAAGACTAACAGTGACACTGTGAAGTGTTGTGTCTAAACGGAACGGAGATTTTTGTCAGGTTTGTTTCTTATTGAAAAGACATAAGTGGTAGCTGAAATCTGGCAGGATAACTCTTTTTAGCATCTAAGAGCCAGAGAGAACCAAATGGCTGGAGCCAAGAGTGAAATTCACCCCCTTCATGGAGCCAGGGCCTGTGCATCTTCCTGCACTGCCAATCATTCAAAAGCAAGGACCACCCCTCAGACAGACAGCAGGGTGGGAGGACCACCCCTCAGACAGACAGCAGGGTGGGAGGACCACCCTTCAGACAGACA
>CM052714.1:72259329-72308127 GCA_028551405.1 Uromys caudimaculatus
AGGTGGAATTCCCCCATAGAGGTAGGGATGGGGAGGGGATAGGGGGCTTCCAAAGAGGAGACCCAGAAAAGGGGAAACATTGGAAATGTAAATAAAGTATCAAAAATAAAATAAAAAAATATATATATATATATATAATTTTTTTCTCTAATAGAGTACATTTTATTTTGTGCAAATGGCGGACAGTAAACTGAGGAAGGATAAGTAATTCTTCCGATAGGGAAACCAAGACTTGAACCTGAATAATTCTGATTCCTTATCTTGCGTTCACTCACCCAACCATAGCTGAGATAGACTCTAACAAAACAGTTCTGGGGAACACCATCTAGTTCTGCAAACACCATCGTAACACCCCTAGAGAGTGCTTTTAAATTGGTTTTAATTTGAGGGTTTCTACTCTGTAAATTATAAATTATACTTAATTTAACTTAAATTATAAAACATTCGAAGCTTACATTTTACAAACCATGCCAAAATTTAATATAAATGACAATGTTGCTCATAGATAATTTTTGCTAAAAGACAATTCGATAAAATACATGTGAAGCAGGACACAGATGAAGGCATTCAGAATTCTGCACTTTCTTATCTGTGTTCAGCATCAGGGATTCACCTCTGAGAACAAGGTCATTCTGGCTCTCTGTGGTCACCAGCCACAGGGGGTCTGCCTCGGCCCTTCTGAAGGTCATCTCATGCTTCCTGGATAGGTGCAGAGGGCAAAATCAGCAGGTGACATCATCTTAGGTTGAGCCCAAATCAGCTTTTAATTTTTCTCTGTAGGAAACAGACAGGGACCAGAACATTCAAGAAATGCCCAGCCAAAATGGAAGTACCTAGGCAGAGAGACTGGGAATAGTAAAAGTCCAAGGCTCTGCAAACCAGCCTCAAGAAACAGGAACAGGTTAGGAATGATAGAAGCCAACTTGAGCGCCTCCAGGCATTCGCAGCAAGGAGACTGAGAGAAACACTTCCTCCACTGTTCCATTTGCTACCAAGAAAATGCTCACTCTGCTCATGAATAAAAGCAAGGAGAAGCCTAATGCTCCTGCTCAGCTCTATGGGTCTAGTCACCTGGCTGCCTGCTCTCTGACAAGTGCCATAAAATTTCCATAGTACTCTTAGCTCATGGGTTCTGGATAGTCACAGCTTTTTGCTTATGTGGGCTAATTGTCTTAACTGCTTTATGAAATTAGAGAGAGGGAACATTAGAATCCAGGAATGGTGGATGAAAGCAGAAAAAAAAAACAAGCCTCAGATGATGGAATTTTTGAAAACACTGAATCTGAGGTCCTATGGGGTACCCAAAGGAAGACAGAGGTGACGTGTTGGGCTAGCACTGGCTCCTCCCCACCACACCTGGTAAAAGGGTTGTGGATGAGACCTTCTTAAGAATGAATGTACAGACAGATAAGGGAAGACCAGGGACAAGCCTAGAAGTATTCATATGCAAACAGTGAAGACATGGGGTGGGGAGAGAATTAATCGCTATTTAGACCCAAGCTATACAATATGGTAGCCACTGGTAAGTTAAGATTAATAAGCAGCAGGATTATGGCAGTTCACATACTAAGATGAATACAAAATATATGATGCCCTCTGAGGCCTAAACAAATATTGTCCTGTATCCTTCAGGGATACCCGAGGGAGAAAGCACGTGAGAGCTACTGGTAACCTGTCACAGAGCCATTTTAGAATGGAAGCAGAGAGTGACTACTTCATTGCTGCGACTCAAATGGACCATGGATATAGAGAAAGCAGAGTTAGGGGCATTTTGTTCCATGGTTTGTGACAAGGGACACCTACCTATGTTTATACATGACTTTGATGGTTCGTTTTGAGTGGCAAGATGATTGCACTGTGAAGCTGCTGAGGGTGTGGCAAAGCACATCTCTGGGGGTGTCTGTGAGGGTGATTTAGACAAGGTTCACTAAGGTGGGAAGCCCCTCCTACAGTGTGGTGGCACCATCCAACAGGCTGGGGACTGGATGGAACACAGTGGGTAATAGGAACAAAGGGGGGTCATAGGAAAATCCCTCAAGGACAGGATCTCTGTCTCTGTGTGTCTGTCTGACTCTCTCTCCCTCCTCCCCCCCCCCCACTCTCTCTAACCCAATCTGGGCCTAGATCTGGATCTCTCTCCTTTCTGGTCACCAAGATGGAAGCTGCCCCACCATGCTCAGTCCACCATGATGAACTAAACCCCATGAAACTGTGAGTCAAAACAAACCCTTCCTTCCTTCCTTCCCCAGGTTGTCTATGTGAGGTTTGCTGTCACAGCAGTAAGAAACTTAACACAACAGCACATCAGCCCTTTGGTCCCAACTGGATGCTGGCATACCTACTTCTCCAGTGCCCACTCTCATGTCCTCTGAGCTGGCGGGGAACAGCTCACAGGAACACAGACCAACAGGACAAACAGGGGTGATCATGGGATAAGAGGCCAGCTTCAGTTTGTCAAGGGAGGAGCTTTGGATGCCTTTGTTTCAGCTACTGAGAGAAATCCTAGACATCATCAAAAGAAAGACTAGGTCTGGGGAGATATCTCAACGTGTATCAATCCTGGCTGCAACAGGCATAGTGGCACACACCTTTAATCCCAACCTCTGGAAAGGCAGAGGCAGGCAGATGTCTGTGAGTTCAAGGCCAGCCTAGTCTACATTGTGAGTTCCATGGCAGGCAGTACTACACAGTGACACTTAAAAGGGAAGGGGGAGGGGGAGGGAGGACGGACAGACAACAGAAAGACAGATGGATGGAAGGAAGGAAGGAAGGAAGGAAGGAAGGAAGGAAGGAAGGAAGGAAGGAAGGAAGGAAGGACGGAAAGAAGGAAGGAAGGAGGCTTGCTCTGTTGTGGTCTTGCCTCTATGAAAATTGTGTGACAACTGTCTGTACCTTGCACAGAGCTTTTTCTTTTGCAAAAAGTGTCTTCCAAGAGCCCATAATGAGAGGCTTAATCTTCAGAGTGGAGCTACTGGAAAGTGGGAATGCCTTTAAGAGGTGAGCGGTCTTTAGGTCATTAGGAGTTCAGATCTCCAGGAACCATGTAAAAAGCCAAGCAATGTGTGCCTATAACCCAGCAATGTAGTAAATGGAGATGAGAGTGCTACTGGGATTTGCTGGTTGTCAGAGAGAGGGGAAAAAGAGGGGGGGAAGAGACAGAGAGATAGAGATAGAGATAGAGATAGAGAGAGAGAGAGAGAGAGAGAGAGAGAGAGAGAGAGAGAGAGAGAACTGCTCAGGGAACAGAGCACAGCACCACTAAGAACACACTGTGTCCAAAGACTCTGTCCAGGTCCTAGGATTTCCAACTGCCACATAAATTGATCAGGAGAAAATTCTACAGGAATTCTGAGGAATTTTATCACCAATAACTTCCAACAAAGAAGGCCCCAAACTGCCACAGGAGTACTTCAGCTGCTCATGCCTCCCACTCCCTAGCCCCAGATAAATGAACCTGAAAAGATAGCTGTTGACAACTATCTATCTGTGATGCCGCAAAGGACCGACTCACAGCAAAACAGGGATGTCCCTTACTGCATGCCCAATGCAGGATGAGGCTATAAGTCTGGATTGGCTCCAGGTCCTTATAAACACTCGCAAAATAGAAAGTATGTAACTGCTTACAGAAGGCAAGTCATCTGTCAGCGTGTTAAAAAAACACCCAGGTTTTTGCTACATAAAAAGCAGACATTGCCCAGGCTCTGCGACTCCTCCCGCAGCTCTGAGGTAGAAGGAGAATGGATTTTTCCCCTTTGCATTGCTTTGCACTGCGGCTGTGCATGAAACTGAGTGCTTCATGCATAGACTGCATAACTTAAGGGCTTCCCTATTAAACCCACATAAAGAGCCATAGGGAGAGCAGGGTCCAATTTAACGCTCTTTACATATAGAAAGAATTCACAGAGAGACTAACAAGCCCTGGGCCCACACACATCTGCTTATCTGAGCACTTGGTGGGCTAACCTTATGGTCCTAGGAATTTGGAAGCTCTGTGGGATTACAGGAGGGGCAGCTGTTAGTGGCAGCTCTCTCTGATAGAGAATCTATCACTAACTTTTTTGTTTTCTTAACTGGAGGCTCATAAAACAACAGGAGTTTTGATTCTGACAGGATAATAAGGCAATGCCCAAAAGCAACACCAAAAAAAAATTAAAATAAAAGTGCTATTATAGGCTGAAGAGATGGAGCCAGCAGTAAAGAGCTTGATACACAAGCATGAGAATGTAAGTGGGTGCTCACGAGTGTATGCATGCACGTGTGCACATGCGCGCAGAGAGAGAGAGAGAGAGAGAGAGAGAGAGAGAGAGAGGAGAGAGGGAGACAGGGAGACAGAGAGGAGTTTATAATACTACAACACCATAAGCAATACTTAACATTTAACTGGTGAAAGACTTCTCCCCCTTGACTTTTGTTATGGTCATGTGGGGGTCACGTGGTCACAGGCCAGAAAACAGGCTCTGTTGTGGTCTCGCCTCTATGAAAATTGTGTGACAACTGTCTGTACCTTGCACAGAGCTTTTTCTTTTGCAAAAAGTGTCTTCCAAGAGCCCATAATGAGAGGCTTAATCTTCAGAGTGGAGCTACTGGAAGGTGGGAATGCCTTTAAGAGGTGAGCGGTCTTTAGGTCATTAGGAATATGCTCCCACAGGGGAACTGGCACACTGGCCTTCTTCTGGTGCCCCCATATTGGTCATGAGCTGAGGAGTTTTGCTCTGCCATGTGATCCAGACCTGATATGTCATCTGGCTACAGGTCCAAGACATCAGCCTGTTCACTGTGAACTAAAATCTCTAAAACTATGAGCCCGAATAAACTTTTCCGTTTATAAGCTAGTTCTCTCAAATATTTTGTTACAATGAAGAAAAACCCAGTGTTACATGAGCATATGAATACGAGCCACTAAGTAGACAATTTCGATGCATGTCTCCAGCCTTGCCCACCCTTACTAACCTTGACAACATTGACTTTCCTGTTTAAAGTCATGACTGAAAATGGGAGCTGTATTTGCTTTCTCAACAATGGCCATACAGTAAAAATTCCTAAAATATATCTATTAATATAAAAAATCATAATTTTCCATATCACATCATTCTCACCTGTAATATCTCTAGATATCAAGGTGCTGTCAAACTCATTGTACCAGATTCATGATTTCCATAATTCTTTCACTTGAAATGCTGAAATGTATGATGGATCATTAAAAAAAAAAAAAAAAAAAAACAAACAAACAAAAAACCTCCCTCCCTGCCTTTCCATGAAATAACAAGTTCACTTGTTACATTTATCTTGTTAATAAATTATAGCTGTTTTATTATTACTATTAAATTATTAATTCTAACCTCTCCCTCAAAAAATCCTTAAACAGACACTCACTCCAGGATAAAATCCACATTCTTTGAAATAACACCCAAGATTAACCTCAGTGTTCTACAAAGACCTGCTTGCTCTATAAATCCCAAATGGCTGTTGCATGGTACAGTGGGGTGAAGAAGGAAAAGAGTCATCAGTGGGCCCTTGGTGCTCTTGCAGAGGACCTGAGTTCAGTTCCCAGCATTCGCACCAGGCATCTCACCTCAGGGCATCAGACACCATCTTCTGGCCTCCAGAGGCACTGCACATAAAAATAAGCAGGCGAGCATGCACATAAAAATTTACTAATTTTTTTAAAAAATAAAAGAAAGAAATCATCGGGTAAATATGCCATTTCCTCCTGGTGCATCTGTGGCACAAACTAGTAAATAGTTTTATGTTAAAATGCTCTGTTGTCCATGGAACAAAGAGGCCAAAACCCCTTCTAGTTCCTTTTCTTTAGGATTTTTTCTTTTATGTGTACTTTTTAGTGTTTTGCCTCTGTGTGTGCCTGTGCACCATGTGTGTCTGGCAGTCTCAGCGGTGTGAAGAGGACACGGGATGACCTAGACCTAGAGCTACCATGTGGGTGCTGGGAACTGAACACAGGTCCTCTCCAAGAACAGCAAACACTTTGAACTGCTGAGCCAAATCCCCAGGCCCCCTTCAAATTCTTTTTAACATTAAACGTAGATCAACAAATGCACTTTGTGCTTACAGCAAGCCACGTGAAAGTTGATAGTCCAGAAACCCTCTGGCACTCTCTCCTCTCTGCCAGTTGTCACACTAATGGAAATACTCGGGATACCAGCTTCCTAGTGCCATCTGGTCAGAGCTCACAGGTGTCCTCATCTCTGGTGCAAGGAGAGAAGGATTTCCAGTGCCTGTCTGTCCTTCATCCTCTCTGTCCACCCACAGAATGTCAGGAAGTCCACCTTGACCAATGGGAAATAGAAGGTCCTGCCAGACAACAGAACCCGAAGGCCACACACTGTCCCACCATGAGTCATACCTGCTGTATTATACTGCTGTGACGAAATACCTGATAAGACACAACTCAGGGAGAAAGGGTTTGTTCTGGTTCACAGAACATAATTCATCATGTCAGAGAAGATATGGTGACCAGGACATGAGGCAGCTGGCCAAGTTGTATCTGAAGTCAGGAAGCAGAGAAAGATGAATGTTAGTGCTCAGCTCATTCTCTCCTTTATGTTCATGGGATTCCAGCCCATGGAATGGGGCTACCAACATTCATGGTGGGCCTTCCCACCTCAGTTAAGCAGCTCTAGATGCTTAACACCCTCATAGACATACAAGAATGAGGGCCTGAGCTGAACCTCCAGAAACCAGACTTTAAGTCAGGAGTTATGGACCATGCTTGTAATCCCAGCTCTAGTGACAATGGAGACAGGTAGAGTCCTCCATGTCCCAGGACAGCCAGGCTAGCCTCTTTGGTGTGCACCAGAGGGACAATGCTCAGGGTTGCCCTATGACCTCTGTATGAACACGCATACATATGCATATGCATGTAAACCAGCACAAACAGGAACATACACACATCCGAGAGAGAGAGAGAGAGAGAGAGAGAGAGAGAGAGAGAGAGAGAGAGAGAGAGAGAAACACTTAATAACATTCAAAGGTTAGGGAAAACCAGTATAATGAAGAAAGACAAGTAAGACAAATTCTTTGAAAAATGGCACAATCAAATTATCTGAAGGAAATAAAAATCTTGAAAATAAAACATTACAAGAAAATATCTGAGCTCATGCCTATTACTACACAGAAGACAAAAATAGTTTTTCCCAAAGCACTAAAAGAAACCATTGCTGGTAACTTGGTGCCTCACTTGGGTTTAAACATTTGTGAGAGGCATTTGTACCCCTGGTGGACATCTTCAAACATTTTCTTTGGAAAATACTTCCCTCCTAACTAAGCTAAATGTTACATAAACATTCCTGATTCTCACAGATTCCTTTAGTCATCTGAGTAACAGGCATTAATAATTAAATCCTGTACGAAGGTCCTCTTTGTACCCACAGCAGTCATAAATGTCTGATTTGCTGTGCCTAGTTTGAAATTAGTTATACTAGATATAAATAACATTAAAATCGTTAGATATGTAAAGAAGTAGATTTATGTGTCAGAATATACGCAAAATAATCTCCCTTCCTACAATCACGCTCTTGAACCTCCGGGACTGCTCCCAAGTGGTTGGCTGTAGTGAGCTCCACTATCTCTTCATCCCTAGCCCGGCCAGATTATCAAGAGACAGCACTGCTGGGGCAAGCTGCAGCTCCCAGCATGGACTGTTCTCTGACCTAGAATACTCTCATAGTTATTTATCCTTCTTGCTGCGACCAAGAGTCTGGGAGAAGCAACTTAAAGGAGGGGATTTATATCCATTCTAAGAGCAAAGTCTGCCATGGTGAGGAAGGCATGGCAGGGCGGGGTTTGCTTT
The DNA here is from genome assembly GCA_028551405.1 of Uromys caudimaculatus. Classification (NCBI taxonomy): domain Eukaryota; kingdom Metazoa; phylum Chordata; class Mammalia; order Rodentia; family Muridae; genus Uromys; species Uromys caudimaculatus. The sequence goes on from CM052714.1 coordinate 72,267,137, forward strand.
CATCTAGGTGCACCAAAAACCAGAGAAAACAGAACCCAAGTGCTCAGCTGGTAGACTCCTGGTACCACAGCCTAGGTGATGGTACCACCAATACTGACCGTGGCTCTTCTCCAGTTAAATCTCACTAAAAGTACTCCCACAGACATGTCCAGAGGTGTGTCTCCTAAGCGATTCCAAATGCAGTCAGGATGCTATCCAAGAATGGTTTTCACAGATGCCTTCATTGATATTCTCCTCCAGAAAAACCTAGAACAGACTTTCATTTTATTTTTGAAAAATAGAGATATGGAGGCTAGAGAGAGGGCTGAGTGATTAAGAACATATTCAGGGCCAAGGACCTGAGGAAGTCTTCTTAGACATGAGGCAAAAAGTACAATCCTCAAAAGAAAAGTATTAATTAACAATACATTACCAAATTAAAAATGTTGGCCCTGCAAATAAATCCACTAAGAGGGAAAAGATGAGCTACAGGAAATGTTTGTGCAAGTCACGCAGCTAACAAAAGACTCATCTGGATTGATAAAGAACTCTCAAAATGACAGGATAGCCAGAGAGATGGCTCAGCAAATAATAAGTTAGACAGTCCTTGCAAAGGCCTCCAATTTAGTTCCCAGCACCCACCTCAGATCCAGGGTATCTGACACCCTCTTCTGACCCCCACAAACCCTACACACAGATACAAATATTACACATAATATTTTTTAATCAACAGGAAAGAAAAAGAGGGGGAAGGAAGAAGGGAGGGAGAGAAAGATTTTAAACTGGGCAAAAGACACGACCATAAAGAACTCCATAGATGGCAATAAGCACATGAAAATATGCAAATTTGTTCAGTATCACCAACCATTAGACAAATGCAAATTAACAGCATGATGTATTACTAGAATGGCTAAACTTTTAAGCTGGCTATGATGTAGACACACTGCATATGCCACACAAGGCTGGTCATGTTTCATGGGACAGACATTCTGCAAACTGATTTAGCAAGTGTCTTTTAAAAACCTAAAAGTATACTAAACAACCTAACAAACATGCCCCAAGCATTTCTCCTAGAGAAATACAAATCATTCCATGCTGGAGAGAGAGCTCAGTTGGTAAAGTCCTTGCTTGGTAAAGACCTGAGGTTAATCATCAGAACCTATATAAAAATGCAGGGCATAGAGGTATACACTTGCAATCTAAGCACTGGGGTAGGGGGCGGGCAGAGAGAGCAGGCTCCCTGTGCCTCTCTGCCCAGCCAGACTGGTATATTAAGTGAGCTCTACATTAGTAAGTGACCCTCAAAAACAAAGTGGAAAGTGCCTGAGCTTGACCTCTGGCCTCCACAAACAAATGCAGCCGCACATATAAAAATGTATACACACACCAAATTAAAAATGAAATTAAAAGGAAGCACACAGTATAGCCGTGTTGACCCTCAAAACTTATCATTCAACGGAGGACTTGGCTTCTTGGTTATGATGAAGCTGGTACTGAGAACACCTTTCCATGGTGTTCTGAACACAACCATAAAACAAGATGAAATAGATTATCTGAAGAGATTGGGGACTTGCTGCAGCGCAGGACAGGAAGCTCCTTTTACACAGAATGCCTCCCAGTAGAAAACTGTGGCTACACTGTATGAACTGAAAGAGTCTGATGGGATCTGGGTATTTTTGTAAGATTTCTTTTTATCAGCATTTGTATGTGTACCATGTACACGTGGCCCTCAGAGGCCAGAAGAGACTAGTGGTGTTACAAACCGTTGTCAGCCACTCAGCAGGGACTGGGAATTCAACATGAGTCCTCTACAAAAGCAAGTGCTCTTAACCACTGAGCCACCTCTCCAGCCCAGGTATTTAGATGAGACCTAGAAGGAGGCTTGCCTTTGAGGAACACAGTCTGGGTGCAGAGAGCTCACAGTCTTAGTCTGTTCAGGCTACTGCAACAAAATGCCACATCCCAGGTGGCTTATAAACAAGAGGAGTTAATTGTTCCTTATTATGAGACAGGCAATCTGGGACTGGGTGCAGCCTAGTGGGGTTCTGATGAGGGTCCTCTCTGCACCTGCAGACAGCTGCCTTTTCATCAAAGGAGAACTCTCTGCAATCACTTTCAAGAGGACCAAGCTCATTTGTAAGGACTCTACCTCGCGACCCACTAACCTACCAGAGGCTCTGCTTTCTGACCCTGATGCTGTGGGATCAGGATCTGGATAACTAAGTGTAAGGAAGACACATTCATTCTGTTCTGTTTTAACACAACACACAGTGAGGTAACACGTTTAAATCCATGTCTTTTCAAGCTTTGTATGCATAGGGCAAGATTCTCAGCAACAAACAGAATCTAGGAGCCAAAAGCAACAGAGAATTTCTTGGAAAAGCACAGGTAAAATTGATCATGATCTCTTTTTCCTAAAATTGAGGGAAAGTATCAAAGATCTACTACCATAACTTACCGTACCATATCTTCTAGTCAGTGATTGCTGAAGCCACAGGGGACAAAAGGAGGCAAGAACAAGACACAGAAACTGAGGAGCAAAATGGCCATGGTAGACCAGCACTCAGGTCAAGAACAACCAGGGCTCTTAACCACTCAGCCCAATTTTTAAATAATATCATTTGCATTCACATCAATAAACATCAAGCGCCTACATGGAACTCTGTCCACCAAAAATGTGCAAAATCCCTCAGGGAAAAAAAGTATAACTGCTGAGAGAAATGGAAAGAAATCTAATTATCGAAAAGGACACACTAGGCTCATAGCCTGGAAGATGGAATGCTGTAAGGCAGACATTTCTCCCTGACTGATCTCTGTTGACACTATCTTATTACAAAAGACTAGCGGGGTTATAGACTATGACCATGTAGAAGCTAATTCCAAATTCTAAAATGAAAGGAGCCAAGAATATCAAATCCATTCTTGGAGACGACCAAGAAAGTTTGAGAATGAATGTCAGTGGTTAACAAGGCAGCATCAAATACTTAAAGTTATAGTGTCTGGAGCACGAAAAGTCAAGCAGACCAACAGGACAGAACACAGACTCCAGCAGCAGACACCACCTGCTTTCCAGAAGCCACCACTGCAGCACTGGGAGGAAACAGTCCTTGAAATAACCAGGACTGGATCCAGATGTAGGGCAGGGATGAGGACGGATCCCCAACCCAGACTACGAACAGAACTAAATTCTAGGTGATTCACAGAAATAAATGCTAAAGTTGAAAAACAATAAAGGCCAAAGCAGCCAAGGGTCAGCAAGATGGCTCAATGGATAAAGGATCTTGCTGACAAACCTAAGGAACTGAGTTCAGTCCCCAGACCCACATGGTGGAAGGAGAGAGCCGTTCTATGACCTCCACACATAAACTGTGGCACAAGTGCAAAAGATGCGCATGCACACACACAGAAAGACAGATACACACACACACACACACACACACACGCATGCACACACACACACACACACACATACACACACACACACACACACACACACACACACACATGCACACCAAACAAATTAATAAATGTAAAAGTCTGAGAGGGGATGAAGGAACTGGACTTCACGACCATGAAACTCTCTACTGCTCATCAAAGGACCAGGAAGAGAGAAGAGGCTGCAGCTTTTGCCTTGCCTGGGCTTGCACAGATCTTACACATGCTGTCACAACGCCTGTGAGTTCACATGTACAACTGCCCTGCTGTGTCTGAAACTGTGAGAGCCAGAGGCAGTAGATGACTACTGTGAGGAAACCTTGGGGAAGGCTTGGAAGCTGTCCATAGGTGACTACCGACCCGTTCTTCCACCAGAATGCACATGGGTGCTGTTCCTTTTCCTCCCTCCTGTGCTACAACCAAATGGCTGACAAAAAGCACCTCATAAGAGGTCTACTTCGGCTCACAGTTTCAGGAGCTACAGTCTATCATGGTGGGGAAGGGAACAGACAGCTCTGTGGGAAAACACCACATGGCAGCTCAATGCACCAACTAGGGGAGAGAGGGTGAAGGAAGCAGAGCCACTGTAAACTGTCCATGCCTCAGTGACCCCCTTACTCCAGTGTGGCCCGACCTCCCAGGGGCTCATAACCTCCAACCGCAGCAGCAGGGATCAATTCAACCACGTAAGCCTGGGAAGCACACGGGTGGACCTCTACGGGCTGAAGCAAGCCTGCTCGACATAGTGAGTTCCAGGCCAGTCAGGGCTGCATACTGATACCCTGCCTCAAAAACAAACAAACAAACAAATAAATATTTAATATCTGTGTTTTATTAGATTATTAGATTATATAACATAATTATATATTACACATTCTATTTATTATGTTATATAGAATTTTTTTAAAAGACCAAGAGTAAATTGGACCTGGTGACATATACCTGCAATCCCTACCTCAGGAGCCCTGGGCAGGAGAATCATTAGTTCAAGGGTACCCTGGGCTACATAATGAGTTTCAGAGCAACCTGAGCTACATAGCCAACCTTCTCAAAAAGAGAAGAGGAAAGGAGAGAAAAAGCAAGGAAGAGGGAGAAATGGAGTCATGAAAATAATGGATCTACTTTATATTTCTACAGCTATAAACATAAAAAGTTTCAGCCAGCATTTTATTGAACTCGTTAATTTTCTCTTGGGTAAAATAGAAAAATGTGTGCCAGGATATTATATAGAAGTGAAGGGCTGATTTGGCAAAAGCCTTAATGGAAATCTTACCCAGGTGGCTGTGGCTTCTAGTCTCCAATGTTTTCTCATTTAAAGTCTTATTAGTAACTATGTGGAACTAAAAAGAAGCATTGGAATAAACAAAGGCAGTCTACCCACCTGAACACACCATAGACAGCAAATATATCTTTGTAAATGGAACGACATGGCCTCTACATGTCCTCAACTTCCCTCTGTCACTGGGATAAAAACGTACCGACCAAAGCAACTAAGGGGAAGACGGGTTTATTCCGGCTCACAGCTCCGGGTTAGTCCGTCATTAAAGGCACGAACTTGGAGACAGGCCTGCTTGCCATTCCACAGAGCACTGCCCACCACCGAAGACGTTCAGCAAGAACCACAGAGGCACACAAACAGGCACAGGATCAGCTAATTTTCACAAACCGTCCAAGACCATCTGCCTAGACACTGTTGCTGCCCACCGTGGCCTGGACCTTCCTGCACCAGTTAACACTCAAGATGGTCCCCCACAGACATCCCCAGAGGCAGTCTGGGCGGGGCGATTCCACAATTCAAGGTCTTCTCCCAGATGATTCCACCTTGCATCAAACTGACATTTAAAGTAACCAGCACACCAGAGAGCCATGGCCTTCCTTAGCCACATGCATCAACACTGGCTGGTGAAAACGTTAGCCTGACTGACAGATCATGCATCCAGTGTTCACAGCATGCACAAAAACTAGATCAACCCCAAAGCTAATCATGAAAGCCAATAAAAATGAATGCCCTCAAACTTAGCAGTTAGCACCCAAATAGAGACCGCAGGCATAGTCTATAATTTACCCTCACTTATCACTGCCTCAACTCATGATTAACTGTTATACTCTCAATATCCTAGTCCACGGCACAGAGGGATCTTATCAACACTTCAGCAACAATTTTCCCTGCCCATAAAAAGAGACTGAATTTATCCGACCTAAAAATAGAGCATATTTCCACAATATTGGGGCCTTTCTTGGAAGCTGTGCTGCTCAGGTATGCAGTGTTCTTGACTCCTGGTGATATAAACACCAGCAGAAGAGGAGGCCGCCATTCATCTCTCTGATGCACAGATTTGTGAGTTCTTCTTGGTTTCCTTTACAGATACTGTTGGGTCAGATTTTACAGGGCTCCATTTTTCAGGCTCTGGGCTGTCCACTGTCACTGTTAGCAGGAAGATTTAACATCCATTTCTGCCCCATGGTGAATCCTCACATTATCTTATGCAGCTGCTTTATACCAAACTGCCAGCAACAGAGGGGAAGAGTAACATTGGCTTCCCGAGCACTCCATCCATGCAGCACAGCTGCATAAAGCGTGACTGGGGACTGCAGGTGACATTCTCAAGTGACATTCAAGCCCTGGTATGAGACCTCCAATGCAGTAATGATTACACACACATATAGGGGTCACAGGTCAATGCCGGTGATCTTTCTCAATCTCTCTCCACCTTAGTTTTTGAGACAGTCTCTCATTGGATCTGGAGCCCTCTGATTTGGCTAGGTTGGCTGGCCAGCAAAGGCCGGCAACCCCCTGTCTCTAACTCCCTAGCACCTGGATCCCAGGCACATGCTACTGCACATGGGTTTCCCGTGCGGGTTCTGAGAAACCAGACTCAGGTCCTCATGCTTGCATAATCAGCACTTTACCAGCACCGCCACTTCCCCATCCTCCGGAGCAGCATTTTGTTTTCTGTTGCATTTGCCATGTTTCTCGTTTTACTAATCATGTGAGGTCCTCACATGACATTTTGTTCTTTAGAAAATGTCCCAAGCAGGACTCAAACCAGAAATGTGTCACAGCAGACATGGTCACGCTGCAATGGAAACACTGGAAGGCCACCTCTTGCCATCTACTTGTGCCCAAGTGTCGCGATACACACATTTCCCATCATCAGCTTCACCAGTGAGCAGACAGCAGAGTCTCACTTCAGCCGGGAAGCGGCAGGTGAGCGCTTTGGCCCACTCCTCCTTCTCTCCATTTGATGCTCAGTCTTCCCTCACTGGCTTTTACACATGAACAGTTCGTGTTCTTCCAAGAGGAGAACTGGGTATGTGGGTTTGGTCAGAATGAGCTGTGACTCATTCTTAAAGGTATTCTGGCACATGGGGGCGCAGAGCCTTGGCTTTCACCTTCTGTCATTGGCTAAAGAAAGTTCTTAACAAGTACAGGATGGAGACAGGGGAGAAGACACCATACGTTAAGAGCACATTTTGGGCAAATATTAGACCCTCCCCACAAGGCTTGGGGACATCAAGGAGGAGAAGAAGGAAAAAAACATAAGAAACAGAGGATGGGGAAGAATGCTGTGACATGCTGTCTTTCAGACATTACAAGGCCACTGCACTCATGAACTCACAGCAACTGTGGTCCCTGCATTGAACCATGCCAGTCAACATGGATCGGAGAGGGAGTCATGAGGCCACTCCTCCCACTGAAGAGCTGCTAGCAGTTGATGGTTGCTAGGGGAGGAAAGCGTGATTTTTCTCTAGAGGGGTAGCTGTGGGCACCTTGGCCAAGTTCAGGTGGTTGGCCCTACACCCAAGACCAGGCAGGAAGCAAGAAGAGGAGGAGAGCTTTAAGCCATGAAGCTGGGAGTGGGTTAACCGTCCTTAACAGGTATGGGAAAGGGGAGGTGGTTGGATATAACCAAGGTACACTATACATACAAGAAGTTACCAAAAAACAAAGTTTAAAATAACACTTTTTTTAAAAGTTCTTTAGAAGATGCAAGGTGTGAGCTGTGCAGACGTGCCACCGGGTAAGAACACTTGCTATGCAAGCACCAAGAACTGAGTTCAAATCCCCAGCGCCTTACATAAAAATCTGAGTATATCTGCAAAAGCTTGTAACCACAAGGGCAGAGAGAAGTTGGTCTTGGCAGAATAAGGCAGAGGGAAATAGATGAAGACATCTCACATCCACATGTGCACACATGGGTACATACAACCACATGTATGTGCATGTGATACATACATACACATGCACACAAATCCAGGATGTATAGTTTTCATTCACATGTAGACATGCCTTATATATACATATGATACATATGTGTTCAGGCAGGGGAAGACTGTATATCTGATGTAGGCAGTTGTTAGTATTTTGTCCAGTTGTGTCTTTGACACATGGGGTGCATGTAGTATAGTCTCAGGTACATAGTATAGTAATAGTCACCTCAGAAGAAGATTCTCAGACTATGGGGATGGCTCAGTACCTGACACATGAGGATGAGGACTGAGTTCCATCCCTAGAGCCCTTGTAAGAACTAGACATGACTACTCACACTTACGGTCCCAGTACTGGAGGGGCAGAGACAGGCACCTGCCTGGGGCTCACTGACAGCCATCCTAGCCTAATCGATGAGCAGCAGGTCACAGTGAGAGATCCTGGCTCAAAAAGGAAAAAAGAAAAAAGAAAAAAAGAAAGAAAACGGACCACTCTTGAGGAAGGACACTTTAGGTTGACCTCTAGCCTCCACATATATGTGTACACATGTGAACATGCATGCACACCCACATGCACAAGCACATGTGGACACCCACACCCACACGGCCTGACAGGCACTGACTGGGAGCAGTCATGAACTGCAGATGCTCATTTTCAGACCACCGACAGCATTGTGGTTGGAGTGGGAAATGCCCCTCAGGCTCACTGTGGGAACGCCTCAGGCTCACTGTGGGAACGCCTTAGGTTCACTGTGGGAACGCCTTAGGTTCACTGTGGGAACGCCTTAGGTTGACTTGTGTGAACGCCTGGTTCCCAGCTGGTGGCACTGTTTGAGAAGGTTATGAAACCATTGGGAGCTAAAGCCTCCGAGAGGAAGTAGGTCGCAGTCTTCCTGTTCACTCTGCTTCCTGAGTGGGACGTAATGTGACAGCTCACCCTTGCTTTTGCCACCGTGTCATCCTTACCATGATGTACTTCTAGAACTGTAAGCCACAATAAATCCTTTGTCTCTTAAATTGCTGACATCTGGTATTTTATCACAGCAAGGAGAAAGCAACCAAGACAGGTGGTGAGACTAAGACATGCTGTGGGATTTGCACATATAAGTGCTAGATGGTTTGTTGTTTTGATTTCTTTCAAAAAACATTGCTTTATAAGTTGTAAGCTGTGTGTGCAACACAGCATCACTCACATAAAAATGTAGGAATAAAACATCCAAAATTATAAATTTTGCTCAGTTGTCCAAAAAATTACTGACATTTCTTTAGCCACTTATCATAGCAGGGGAGGATCCAAGAGCAGTGGTTGCTAGCAGAACTCTCTACTTTCCTCCGTGTCAAAATGTCCCCCCAATATCAACTGTCAGATCACTCATCCCGCTGTACCCCTAGCCTGACCGTTTCCTAGCGACTTTCTGTAGTTACCCATTAGGCAGTACAGCCTTTGTGAGTCAGTCATCCTATGTTTTGAAATGGGTACAGCAAGGTGGCCTTTCTTCCGCTCAACATGCACCAAAAGGTCCCCTTCTGCAAATGAAATCATGCAACCCTAACTCAAAGTCATACGATAAGATGAGGGCCTCAGATGAGGGAAGACAAGAAGTGGTCATGTGTGTGCAGAGTCTGACTCCGTTTACATGGGCACTCCTCAGTGACCATCCATGTGACATGATGTCCTGTTCCATTTACATGGCACTCCTCAGTGGTCATCCATGTGACATGATGTCCTGTTCCATTTACATGGCACTCCTCAGTGACCATCCATGTGACGTGATGTCCTGTTCCGTTTACATGGCACTCCTCAGTGGCCATCCATGTGACATGATGTCCTGTTCCGTTTACATGGGCACTCCTCAGTGACCATCCATGTGACGTGATGTCCTGTTCCGTTTACATGGCACTCCTCAGTGGCCACCCATGTGACATGATGTCCTGTTCCAAAGCCCTTCTAGAGCAACCACATCTCCCCCCACAGTCCTCCTCAGAAGGAGAATGGAAGTCAATAATTACCTTTGCTCTGATTTTGCCCTTAAATGTCCCTCAAAAGCCCATGTATTAAATAAAAGCTTGGTCCACAAGATGGCACTATGGAAAGGCAGGACTTTGGGAGGTCTTACAGTTACTGGAGTTGTACCTTTGAAGGGGACATTGGAACTCATCCTGGTCCTGTTCCCCTTTCTCCCCGTTCTTGGCCATGAGCTTTTGCTTCCCCCACCCCTTGAGACTGTGCACATCAGTTTCAACACCGGGCCAGAAGCAATGGGCCCACTGGGTCATGGAGTAAAACCTCCAGGAACTGTAAGCCAAAAATAAAGTCTTACTCTTCATAAATATGTCATATGGGTTATTTGTCGCTATGAAGGAAAGCTGACTAGCACAACCTTTTTTTTTATATCCTTCTCTCTTTCTTCCTCTTCCTCAGGCCCTGTGCATAGGGCATAGGGATGGGACGAGAGAGCCTTGATGCCATTGCCACTGTACAGTGTGGCACATTGGGTGTGTGCTCTACATCAGGGCTTTGGGAACAAGGCAAAATATAAGTAGCTTAAACAACAGACATAGACACTGTGATCTCACAGCATAAGAAGGCCAAAGCCCACAGCTGCAGTATTAATATAGGCTTCGTACTTCCTATAGCACAGGGAGGCTCTGCCCAAGATGCTCCCCACCCTAGCTCCTGAAAGCCTCAGTGTGTCTTAATGGTTGGTCAAATTACTATGATCTGCACAGCTTCTCTCCCCATGTCTTCCCATCGTCCTCTCTGAAGGTGGCTCCCTCTTCCCAGCCCTCTCTATGACAACACTGTTCATGTGGGAATGGGGCCTACTGCAGTGACCTCACTCCAACTTGATTGTCTCTGTCAAGATCCATCTTCCATATATGGTCACAGTCTGAGATACTGGGGATGTCAATGTATCTTTCTAGGGAGAAAAATTCAGTCCATAGTAGCCTTCAAAAGCAACCCAAAACCCATTGGCTCCCCATAAAACCTTCCTCTGCATTGCAAGTCAGCCTCATCCCACTTCTCAAGTCTTCTAAGCTCATCTGTGTCTCCCCCGTATATTTAATCAGCTACCGCCACCACCCCAGTGTAGACCTTAGTAACCCCGCACCACCAACTCTGTGATGGCGCTCTCCTCATAGGCTTCTTGGCATTGGTCTTGCTCTCAGTGTTCCAACTTATCTTATTAATTGCTGGTTCACCAGTCTTCCTGGAAGACAGGCCTGATTCACTTCCCTCTCTCCAGAGGGCAGAAAAGAACAAGTAACCTGAGGCCCTTCTTACCTTACAAATAAATTAAAATCCCTGGCCTTGGTCTCAAGGCTCCCTGCCCTACTGCCATGGCCCATGCTGCCACTTTTTCTATTTCTCAAACATGTCCCCTTTGTGTCCTCTGCCTGTTCCATCAGGGCTCTGCCAAGGAGCAAGCGGGCACTCTCGTGGGATAAACTGGAAACAGTGAGCTGGAAGCAAGGGACAGAATCAAGCAGAGGGGATGGGTCATGTAGTGATCAGCAACAGTTTTCCTAAGCTGCAAGGGTGGGGCTGGGGAGATACTGTGTCCCTAGAACCCACTGGCAGAAGTCTAAAGGACACAGAACAGGGCAAACCGAGAAGGTATCCCCGGAAGGAGGTGGAAGCCGACAGGGCAGAACCATGACCCTTGCTCTCCTCCCCAGTCCTGCTCTCCTCACCCAAACTCACCATGGCCCACCCCTCTAGAGACACACTGGTGATATGAAAGGTCACTTCTCTAACCAGGCCACAAGATGACTCAAACAAACACAAAAGGAGCTCATGGCTGGGGCTTCACGTCTTTAATGAAAGGACTAAGATGGTATCACAGCAGCTTGGAAGGAGAGCTTAAAAAGCATGCGAACCCATAAGTCCACCAAGTGACCAATGCACTCCACAAGAACAAGGTCACCCCAGACAGCAACAGCACATCCCCAAACACAATCTGCAGTTTCTAGGATGAGGAGGTGAAGGTGTAAGAGGTACCAGGCTGGCCAGACCCACAGGGCATCCCCCAGACAGTCTGAGTTTCCAGAATCATTACTATAACTTCCAGGCATTTTAAACCACTCAGGGACCAGTAAAAGCAGACAGAGCCCTAAGGGATGAGTGGAGCAGAGAGCACAGTCATCTTTCCTTCCTATTCATCCATGTCAGTCTTCAGCAAGGTTTTAGGCAGAGGAAAGGATGGGGTTAGAGGGGAGAACAGACAGGAAAGAAAGGAGAGAAAAGGACAAATGCAGAGATGGAAAGAGGAGAAGGAAGAGGGAGAGGAGGAGGGAGGGGAGAGGAGGAGGGAGGGGAGAGGAGGAGGGAGGGGAGAGGAGGAGGGAGGGGAGAGGAGGAGGAAGATTTGGCATCTGGAAGAACCTAGCTCACCACATCACTCACACATAAGTTGCCCTTAAGCAAGTCATCTCAGCCTCTGCAGCTCAGTTTCCTGATGTGTAGACATGCAATTAACAGCTTTATAGACTAAATGAATTGTTCCAGGAATCAGATGAATTATGGCTCTCTTGTCTGAGCGGAATAAATGGACCCCAAATCTTTGTCCTTCCATTTCCCTTCATGATAAAATTGTAGAGTTGGACCAGGGTCCCTGAAGCTTGTTTCCAGCATCCTGAAAATTCTTCAGTATAGAAAATTCTTCAGCTTCCCCCAAGAAGCCTCAGAGAGCACACAGGGGATCAGGTCCCTCTCTCCTCACCAGCCTTTTCTGTTGTAGGAACTGTTCCCAGTCTCCATTCCAATGTTCTGCAAAATAAGACATTTGATTTCCCTTTCTTCTCCCCCACCCAACCGAGACAGTACAAACTCTCCGAAGGGAAGAATAATGGCAGAGCTATTTGTGTCTAAGCACTGGGCACCGTGTAGTACACATGGCAAGCAGGCAGCCAGTACCTCATGCATGATAAACAGTGCCAGCACAGTCATCTCTTCCCCTTCACACATCTGCTGTCCTCTTCTGTGGAAGACAGACTCCAATGGGACAGCTTCTGCAGGCTGCCCTGGGTGACTCTATCCCTCATGACATGAACAAGTGGCCCACACTCAAGAATGACCCTGTCTTCAGAAGACAACACTGTTCTGGAGTGTCTCAAAGAGGACAGCAGTGGGATAGAGCACTCAAGGTTCTCTGACACTCACCAAAGACATTTAGTGGCAGCTTTCCATTGTCTGTGACTCAAGATGAAATACTCTCCAGACATTCCTGTGAAACAACATACCAGCACTTGGGAGCCAGTCATAATGCCCAGTGGTGACATTATCCTTAGTGACACATGTAAATGTGTCCTGGACATAGGAGAGAGAGATGCTCCCTCTGTGTTGTCATGTTTAATGTGAACTACAATATGCTTTTACTGCCACTAGCTACATCTGGTAAAGATCAAGGCCATGTTCAGTCCCCCATGAGAGCACAAACGTCAGTCCTCACAAGAAGAGCTTATGGCTCCCACTTGTATGTACAAGGTTCAATTGTTCCACCATGTCTACTCTTCATGGACCATGTCTTCCCATAGTGCTACGGCCTTTCATAGGTACCTGGCAAAGTGCCATGAACAAAGCACACCTTAAGTATATGCTTCCTGCCTTGGTGACTTTCATATCACTGAAACTCAATTACCTGATACAAACAGCTTAAGAGAGTCTCTGTCCATTGTGGCAGAGTGACAGAAGATGGTCACATCATGACAGACTAAGAAACAGAGACTAGCAGAAACCAGGCTAAGCTGCCATCTCAAAGGAACCAACTAAGCCCATGTGCTAAAGGTCCCACTCCCCAAACAGCACCACTATGTAAGGAACACATTCAAAGCACGAGCTTCTAAGGGTATTTCCTATTCAAGCTATAGGACCTCTGAATTAAAGGGCCTAACACATTTTGCAAGAAATCACCCGTCTCTGTATGGATCATCCAGTTTTATCTCATAGAGTCAGAGCAAGTCTATAAACATCAAACAAGGGTCCTACTGTGTGGTAGACATTCTCACCAAGTGTTAAGTAGTGTAAAACATGCATACTTGATGGTGTAGAGGATATTTCTAAAGAGAGAAAGAAGGGCTGGGGATAGGACTTAGCATCAGGACCTGAGTTTGACTTCTCAATTTGTAATCCCACTGCTGCAGAGAGAGAGGTGGGACAAGCTCCCCCGAGCTTGTCGGCTAGCCAGCTTAGGTTAATCAGCAAGACCCAGGTTCCAGTAAGAGACCCTATCTCAGTAAACAAGGTGGATGGCCCTGAAGGCTAACACCTAAGGGAGGCCGAGCTCTGGCCTAGACACTCACACACACACATGCATACACGTGTACACACAAAAAACACACACATACACTCTTGTACATGTAACCACAGAGAGAGAAAAGCAGAAGCCAAATCCTCCTGTTATTTTAGATACAACCTCCAGGTGAGAGGTACCCGTTTTACCCTGTGGTTGAGTAAGGCTTCTGGAATGGCCTCCTGGAGCTACAGCCCTGTATCTGACCCCTGTATCTCCCAATCCTGAGTGATGACTACTTCTCTGTACCAAACTCCGAGGTTCTCAGTAAGAATTTCTCAAGAAAATATGCGAGAAATACTTAAGAGTCCTACAGTAGACAGCACACACGGACGGGCCTACGAGAAATAAAACAGGCAATTACAGCAGGTGGGGGTTGCCACAAAACATTGGCGGCCCCTGACTGAGCACACACTAGACTGGTGGGCCAGCATTCCTCTAGGCTGAGACTGAGACCAGAAGAAGTCCACCAATGTCTACAATTAACAGACGTGTCTTCAGAGTACCCCAAATGTCCCCAAAGGAGCGCATGGACACTGTGTGTTCTCAACCCTGACGCCTCTGGCCCCGCCACTCTCAGAATGGTATTTCCTCACGCCATGCTTGCATCCTGTGAGCTCATCTTGAGACTTTCACCCACTAGACTTCCTACGCCACTGTCTCTACAGGGATCTCACCTCCACTAGAGCACACATCTGAGTGACTCTCACACTGGACAAAGGGGTCTATTGCCCATTTGCCCTGCTATTGCAATTCCATAGATTTCCCTCAAACCTGTCCTTGGTAGCTGACATGTTAACCCGGGGAAATTAATATCCCCCAACACAGTCCTGCTCTTGCCATAGAGCATTAGATAAGTGAGAAAAATGTATATAACAGATTGGAGGTTTGGGGGAAGGTCAGAGAGTGAACTTAAGTTAGCTGGAGTGATTCCAGGAAACCCTGTGGAGGACAGAGACAGTAAAACAAAGCACGAACGGGCAGATCATAAAAGCTCGTGACTGAAGGGAAAAAGTGAGCCTGGCTGGGACAGGATTCTGAACAGAGGGGTGGGGAGGAAACCCTCATTAAATGGCAAGGAAGACTCAAAACGGTGGGGCATGTTTGTCAGGGGTGAAGAGTAATAAAGGCTGGAATACAAGGTGCTGGTTCTCTGGTCTTTTATGTTCCTTTCAAATTCATGTTGGAATCCCAGCCCTCAAAGTGATGGTATCAATAGGTGAGGCGGTCAGAAGGAAATCAGAAGGACTCCCTTGCCTGTAAGATCAGTGCCCTCAATGTAAAAGAACACACGGAGACCCTTCCACCTCTAACCCTCAGGGCTGAAGGAAGTTGTGGTTTTCCCCCCAAAGATCCAAGATTTGCGACACACATAAAGTTATGAAGGAAGAAGGAGCAGAATGGAATCTTTGGGGATAACCAGCCACAAAATTGGGATAGAATAAAGTGAATCCCTAAAAGCACACTCAAAAATACATAAAATATCCCAGGATGTATCCTGCTTCCGTGACCACATGAAGTAGCTTCAAAACAGAGGATCAGGTGAGCACCTTCTAAATGAGTTTTCAGGGGACAGAAGGAGAGAGGAGGTTAGGTTTGGGAAGTAGGGGTTCCTAGAGTGTTGGGGAACAAGAAGTTAGGAAATCACAAAGAGAGGTGAAGACCAGGAGCAGGGGCTACATTTGGAGGAGTTGAGCTGTGAAATGAGGGATCAGGGTCAAATCAAAGGAGGGAAGAACAGACAATAAGAAAACCAAAAGGAGACATGGAAGGAGGTAAACAGCAAAGAACAGAGCCATTCCTGACCAGGATTTAGGCTGTGTGCAGGCTGTGCTCAGAAAGGAACACTGAGACTGTTCCTCCTGAAGCAGGAAGCAAGGACAAGGGGAAGAAATGGGAAGGATATAGACAAGGTCAAGATAAGGACAGAAAGAACTCAGAGATCTGGGCCTTGAGCAAGGCTTCTGGGATTGCTACACACTTTGGTACCATTCTGAGACACTAACCTGGAGTGTGACAGCCACCAAGTCCCTTGGATACTTGAAGCTTCAATTTCATTCTCTATATGACTGTGGGAGGAAGGCAGAGTCTCAACCTACCTGAGGCTAAAGATGGCCTAAGTGCTGCTCTTCTCTTTGATTAGCCTTGAGATCTTTTACAATTATAATAAAAAGGAAACCTTCCTCTACTTACATCAAATGTTTCTTCAACACCCAAGATCATGGCATGCATGCAGAAGGTGCTCAGCAAATGAGTTTCTGCATCACCAGAACTTCCCCGAGTCTCAGGGGGCCAGAATAATGCCTTCTCACCCCTCTCATTCAGACACTGTCTGCAGCCACTCAGGTGGCCGTTGCTATCATCTGTCTTTAGGTACTTCAGTCTTGATTTAAAAATTAAAAGTTATCTAAAGCCAAAGTACAAATAAGGCAGAATGTCAAATAAATTAATGTTCTGGGTGTTTTAGATCCTGCCCTTCTTGCACAGCGTACACAGTGATTTCTAAGTAGTTTGGGTTTTGCTTTTCTATTAAAGTCTAATGACATATCCTGGGCACTAAGGAAGGGGTTCAATAGTTCTTTGAGAAAGTGCCATGGTACACTTTTATCCCAGGCTCTCTGTGGTTTCAAGACCCAAGAGCAACTCACTAGATCCTCTCCACTGACACTCCCGAAGTCGAAGGAAACGCCTGGGGTTCCTGTCTGCTGTGAGGTACTGTTTTCACCCTAGCAATCTTCCTGTCCTCTACAAACAAAGGCGAGTCATTGCCACCACTACCCCTGGCAGTACTGATTGCTGACCTTAACGGTTTCTTTTTACTGCTATGAACTAATTGGCAATTCCTAAGATGGTCTATGTCACTCTGGAGCAAGATGAACAAGCACGGAAAGAAAGTCTCCCAGGTAAGAGCTCCTTCTGCAAAGGCTTCCAGCCTTCCTAGTAGAATGATCTCTGCAGCCAGGACCCAAATTTAAAGTCTCTTTGTGTGCATAATACTAACTACATGACCCAGTGTGTGACCAGAGTAGTTCAGCTATACTTAAAATGATGAAAAAAAAAAAAAAAAAAAAAAAAGCAAAGGACTGAAAGCATAACCCCTAGCAAGGTCATTTAATAACACATAAGTTGAAGGCATATCTTATAGTGTCTGTGAAATTGTACAAGATTGCTTGAGGAAAAAAATAGTGTTGGGCTGGCAAGATGGCTCAGTGGGTAACTGTACTTTCTGCCAAGCCTGGCAACCTGAGTTTGATCCCCATGACCCACATGATAAGAAGAGAGTTAATCTCTGCAAGTTGTCCCCTAACTACTAGGACACCAGAGAGTGCATATGTATGCATACATGTAAAATAAATAAATAAATAAATAAATAAATAAATAAATAAATAAATAAATAAATAAAGCTTTAAGAAAACTCTATGTTTTTAAATACCAAATTACAGTTCATTGCTATGTTGGCAAGCTCATAAAAGTTTTTAAGATAAAAGAAGCCATGCATTTCAAATCATGCATGTGTCTAGATGTGGCGGGCAAATCCATTAGGTGCTAATGGTTTATTTTATGATACGACGATTCATCTGTCCCAAGGGCTAGGCACATCCGAAGCATCTTCTCAGCTGTAAATATAAACAGACCAAAGGGAACATGTCTCCATCTGGTAGGAAAGCCACCTATCACCTGCTGGAAGGAATCTTGGCAGACAACAGAGCCAGCAATGAAGAAAAAGAGATGGAAACTGAACTGATTTTAGGCTAACAGTGACAAAACACTCACAAATGAAGACATCCTTGATAGCAACAGAGAAGACACAACTCATGCAAAAGCTCCATTAACGATGTCACCTCTATGTCCCTTAGCAATGATCTCAGACCTCTTTCAGAAAGGAAAACGGGAGGAGCTGTGGATGGTAAAGATGCTTCAGTGTACTGCAACGCAGAATCCAAACCCGACTGACATGATAATCATCAGGGTCTAATCAGATTGTGTAAATGTCTGGTACGTGCACACCACAGCCACAGTATCCCCATGACTGATTTTTTTTTTTTTATGTACATCAGCTCTGTCTATTACTCTCAGAAAGACCTCAGTTACAACTAGTGTATCAAAATATGCAGTCTTAATGCTCCTTGGTACATGTGCCTTTAAAAAAAACAAAATGAGGGGCTGGGGATGAGCTGGTCTGGCACACACAGCCCTGAATTCACTCTTCCAGCACCGTATCAACCTGTCATGACCACATGCCTGTGATCCCAGCACTCAGGAGGAAGAAGCAGAAGAATCAATAGGTCAATGATATCCTTAGCTACAAAGCAAGTTCAAAGCCAGTCTGAGATTTTTTTTAAAAAAATTAAAAGGAAAGTGAAAAAATGGTGAGTCCTGTAACCTCAGCCCTCTGAAGGGTGAGTTAGGACCTCCATGAATTCTATACCATCCAGTGCTACATAGAGAGCTGCAGGCCAGCCTAGGCTATCAAGTGTGAGCATAAATTAATAAATGTGGAATGAAATAACTCATAATGACACTTGCACATTTAAAAATTGCCCCCAGGGGTGGGGAGGGATGGCACACTTGCCTCTGCTAACCTCATTAACAACACTGAACCATCAACATGCTCAGGTTAAAGAATAAAACGGGAAGGATCCAGGGCAGCAGACAGGGAGCTGGGAAAAGACTTGAGAATTATCTTATTAGAATCACAAGCTCAGAAAAAGATGCATTCCTTTCAGATATAAATGGCACACACACACACACACACACACACGCACACACACACACCCTTCTCTACAACGTTACTCCTTCAAGGTCATGTATCATCAGCACAACAGCCTACAACGTTCGCCAGACCTGACCCAAGCCCCAGTTATCAAAGGTGTTGCTCTGACTGACAAGCAGCTGCTAAGTGGCACAGAGTTAGCATGACTTTATATGTAGAAAGAAAAAACCCTTCAGGCAAGCACAGTACCTCAGTCCCCATTAAACATTCTGATAACAGCACCCCCATAAGCTGGGCTTAGCATTTAAGCCTGCAGGGAGCCCTTGAACCCACAAAACCAGCCAAAATTTCCTGGCTAATTTTAACCCTGTAGAGTCTGGCACAAACTGAATTTTAAAGCCACACAGCAGCTAAATATGTAGTCTGCCTGAAAAAGACATTCCTTGGCTTTTGAGGCTACAGCTTGACTTGTTGAAAACAAAACAGAACTTTTAGACAATTGTCCACTAAGAAATGTAATAAACTATATGGCTAGAAGGCTTTGGATACCCTCATAAGCAATGTCTTAGTGAAGACATCTAGAGGTCTTGGGGCAGCCTTGTTCAGCTCAGATCCCTGTTCCCCTGATTGGCCGCTGATCTGCACTCACAGGCCCCTCCGGAATGCGAATGACTCGCCCCCTAAACACTAGGAAAGAGTAAAGTGGACAGGTGAATGGGCTCCTAATAACACCATCCAGGTTTTATCCAAATTCTTAACAGTTATCTTCTACTTAGTATTTCAAATTTTCCCTATCTGTGGTGTTTTCTGTGAATCTGGAAGGGGCTGCACCTGGAAGTGGGATGTTAAGACTGCTGGGGAGAAATCCCAGCAGAAAAGGCAGTCTTGGGTGGAAAGTCCAGGGATCCTGTCAGGAGGTATTCTTGGGAAAAGAGGGAGGTGGGGAAGGAAAGACTGGGATGGTGCGGAAAAGGCTAACCAGATTGTTCTAACAGGGAGTTCCTGCAGTTCTTTGGCGCTGTAGGCTCAAAGGTTTAGAGGTGAGCAAGGGGCTGGGAAGTATCTGCAGTGTAAAAACAGTCAGGAAGCAGCAGCACCAAGAGGCACTTGGAATCTTATTAGAGTGAGGCCAGTCTCTCCCTGCCTAGCACACAGTGTGGAAATCCTGAGCAGCCACCCTCCCCTCGTACACACATACACACACACACACACACACACACACACACACACACACACACACACACACACACCACTTGCTTACAGGCACGCACTTTGCTGCACTTGGTACTCAACAAGCCACATGTTCATGATGCCCACCCTCTGTAAATTCTTTCATGAAGAGCGCTCACACACACAACACACACGAACGCAAACACACACACACACACACACACACGCACACGCACACGCACACGCACACAGTTCCCATGCGCTCTGCAAGCTGTCGTCACAAAAACCAGCATGGCACCATGCCAGGAACCGTGGGGACCACCGGGGCAAGCCTCCATGGCATTGATATCAGCCTGACTTGGGGGTATCCCGGGAACAGTCTTCCCAGCCCTGGCCAGTCACTATATGAGCTCTACCAAATACTCGGATTGTGATGTCTTCACTCCGTGACAGCGGCGCGCAGACTCAGCCCTGAAGCCCCAGGGACCACGAAAGCCAGAGTCGCCACGCTAAGCGCGCCCCACGGAACACGCAGCCCTGCACCCTAGCCTGAGGCCGTCGGAGAGGTCCCTGGCCAGTTCTGGCTCCCGCAGCTGGGTAGCGCCCGCCCGGGTGCCTCCCGCTGGCTCGCCACGTAGTCGCCTCACTGGGTCCGCTTGGTTTTCCACATGCGCGCACAGACACGCGTCCTGCCCTTCCCCGGCCAGACCCGCACACTTGCACACATGTGGTGATGCAGACCCCTCCAGCATCCCTGGGGCGCCTCTGGCGGACCAGAGGCGGCCCCGCAGCCGGCTGTCACTCTACGGGGACCCTGCGGGGGGCTCCCCGGCGCCCCTTCCCCTGGGAGATGCGCGCCGCGGCGTGGCACTTACAGTTCTCAAGAACTGGATCTCGTCCTCGCCTTCGCCCGCATCAGCCATGGCTCCGCACTCCTGGCCCGGCCGGCTCCGGAGCCCGGCGGAGCCCCACGACTGCGGCCACTTATGCTGCTGCTACTGCTGCTGCTGCGGCGGCGGCGGCTTCTCTGGGCGCTCTAGTGACTGCTACCCGGGATGTTCTGGGGGCTCCCGCGGCTGCTACTCCAGTCGCTGCCCCTGCGGTGGCCACAGCCAGGAGCCAGAGGCGCCCCGGGGACCGCGCTGCTGGTGCCTAGAGCCAAGCAGTCGGTCCCCCTGCAGCGCGGCGGAGGCGGGCGCGCGGGGGCGGCCGAGGCGCGGGGCCTCCCTGCGCCGCACGGTGCGGGAGGAGGGCAGCCCGGCCTGAGGACGCAGGGAGGAGGCCCCACTGCCCGGCGCGCTCGGCCCCAGCTCCCGCCAGCGAGTGCCCGGAGCCCGCGGAGCCCCGCTAGTGCAGCGGTGGGGGCGGGCTGGGGGCGGGCGGGGAGGAGCTGCCAGCCCCGGCTGCTGCAGGTAATCCGCAGCCCGCTCCTCCGGCCACCAGCGCCGGGGCACAGTGCCGCTTACTGGCTACTGGAGGAATCAGCCGGCGCGTGCCAGAGCGCTCAGCCATCCCCTGCACCTGTGCCCTTCCTGACCTCAGCTCCAAGCTCAGCTTCTTGCTTAGCCTGCTGCCTGCAGCACTTGCCATCCATTCGCAAGGCCTCCAATTGCACGGGGAAACTCTCGTTCTCCCCGGGTGCACAGAATGGGAGCCTCTAAGTGTAATCGATATTTACACGTCGACTCCCTCCATTCGAGATAGAAGTGGTTTTTTAGTTATTGAGTCAGAATGCACCAGACTCATCACAGATAAATAAGTTCTCACCACAAGGGGCCTGGTGTGGATGGTTGAGGAGTTTTAAGAAATTATTCAGCGACAGGAGTGGGAGAGACAACTGGGGTGGCTAAGTCATTAAGAGCACTCACTGTTCTTGTAGAGGACCCGGTTCGTTCCTAGCACCCACCCAAGACAGCTCACAACCACCTGTAACTCCGGTTCTAGGAGACCCTATGCCCTCTGATCTCCATGGGCACCTGAAGGTACTTCGTGCACATACATTTATGTAGGCACATACACATAGATAAAAAATAAATATATGTTAAAAAGTATTCAACGACAGCACAACAATTACAGCATTCAACAACAAAGTAGGCGTCTTACCATGCATTGTGGTACAAGACACATGAGTTCATAATGCACCTGCGCAAGGAATTACAATAAACTATGGAATGATAAGTACCAGTCCGAATCACTGACTGGCTCTAAAATCGCACCGTGGCATCTGCAGTGAGAGATAAAAGTTAAACATTCTTCCACAAATGCCGCACTAAGCCTCACAACACTCCACGTAATCATAAGCAATGAAATCTCCATTTTAAAAACAGCTGTAGGCCAGCTAGACGGCTCATCTGGTGAAGGCACTTGCCACCAATCCTGACTCTCTGAGTTCAATCCCAGGGATCCACATGGTGGGAAGAAAAACCTCCAACAAGTTCTCCTCTGTCTCCACGCACAGCTGTCATACACATACATACATACATACATGCATACATACATACATACATACATAAATGTTTTAAAAATACTATGTAACTATGACTAAGAAAATAAATGTCGGAAACAACTGAGACAAGAAATCCAGCACGTCTTTTTCTTAATCCAGTGTTTTCATTTATAACACTGAAAAAAAAATTATGGAGAAGAAACTTTCCCAAGTGCCCAACCTAATATATGGTCAGGAATTATAAAATAAATAATTTTGCGCTAACTTATCTCTGCTACACATGCTACGGCGTCTGATACATCGTTAAAACTGGTCGGAACGTTTCGCGTGGGTTACATTTTGTTGTCACCTTTCCTATCTTTTCCTTAAGGAGTTAGGGTTTTTGTCTATTTCCAAGAAAAATAAATGTCTGTCCTTAAATATTCTCATTCTCTAGTGGGATATCTGTATTATAGAAGGGCGCCCCCATCATCTTACCTGAGAACTTGGCAGACTCTTATATCACTAGAGGAAAAAACTAGAGGACTGTAGCTAAGCCATCCGAAAGGTAAATTAGGAAAACAACCCTGTAAGTAAGGATTTCAGAACTTTTCATGTTAAATATGTTTATTTTAGAAAAACAAATATAACGTGCACATAAACTTTATGCCTAGAGTCTTTAACTCTAGACTTAAGTTATGCAGAATTAGCAAGTGGACATTTTCATAGGCACAAAACTACCATTTACAAAATAAAGAGGGGGAGGATATTTTGAGTTATTCTGAATATCCACAACTTTATGTGTTTTTCAGCTTTTATGAAAATGTGTCTTTTTCCCTAGGTTCTTATTGCATGTATTCCATTTATTTAGTTAGTTATTTAGTTATTTATTTTTGGCTTTTCGAGACAGGGTTTCTCTGTGTAGCCCTGGCTGTCCTGGAACTCACTCTGTAAACCAGGCTGGCCTTGAACTCAGAAATCCGCCTGCCTCTGCCTCCCAAGTGCTGGGATTAAAAGTGTGCACCACCACTGCCCATCTCATGTATTCCATTTTTATGTATGCTGCTGAAACATGTTTTCTTAATGTTGCTTTATTTCATTGGACTCCTTTTCATATTTTATTTTTAATTATGTTTAATTGAAATATAATTATATCACTTTCCCTCCTCCCTTTCCTCTTTCCAGTCCTTCCCAGCTACCTGCCCTCAACCCTCACCCATGGTCCCCACTCTCAAGTGGATAGCCTCTTTTTCTCTTATTATTGTTATATAAATGTTTGTATATGTATATGTGTATATATGTGTATGTATGTATGTGCATTCACAAATGCATACATATAAATGCAACCTGCTTATTCCATTTTTGGTTTTTTATATGTGTATGGTTTCAGGGCTAACCACTCTGCACTGAGCAATCAATAAGGGAGCTCATCCATATTATTTGACTTTTTGTATGTTAAATAGATAGCACTCTGTATTAGATCTTTGTTACAGTATGAAAGTTTAAAGAATTATCTTTCTAATATATTCTGTCCAAAATGAGCAGTCCCCTTTATGATTAATTCTGTATCCTCTAAAAAGGAGGAAAGTCATATTTCCTGTTGTTGTTGTTGTTGTTGTTGTTGTTGTTGCTGCTGCTGCTGCTGTTGTTGTTGCTGTTGTTGCTGTTGCTGTTGTTGCTGTTGCTGTTGTTGCTGTTGTTGCTGTTGCTGTTGTTGCTGTTGTTGCTGTTGCTGTTGTTGCTGTTGTTGTTGTAGGGCTTGAGTTGGTTTGGTTTAGGGAACCAAATATTGCTGTGTGGTCCATGTTGCCCTCAAACTTCCTGCCTCTGCTTCCTGAATGCTGGAGTAACAAGCACATTCCACTATGCCAAGTCAAATGTACCTTTTTCCCCATGTATGTATGGTATGTATGCATATATGTATGTATGCATATATGTATATATGTATGCATGTGTGTATGTATGCATGTGTGTATGTATGTATGCATGTGTGTATGTATGTATGCACGTGTGTATGTATGTATGTATGCATGCATGTATGTATGCATGTGTGTATGTATGTATGCATGTGTGTATGTATGTATGCATGTGTGTATGTATGTATGTATGCATGCATGTACGTATGCATGTGTGTATGTATGTATGCATGTGTGTATGTATGTATGCATGTGTGTATGTATGTATGTATGCATGCATGTACATATGCATGTGTGTATGTATGTATGCATGTGTGTATGTACGCATGTGTGTATGTATGTATGTATGCATGTATGTATGCATGTATGTATGCATGTATGTATGTATGTATGCATGTGTGTATGTATGCATGTGTGTATGCATGTATGTATGTATGCATGTGTATATGTAAACATGTTTGTATGTATGTATGCATGCCTGTATGCATGCATGTATGCATTATGTATGTACTGTATGGGTGCACATGACATATGGCACACATGTGAAAGTCAGAGAAAGCTTGTCACATTTGATTCTCTTCTTCCTTGGCACCTCTGCCTGCTGAGACTTCTCCCTCGAATTCCAAATTTCATTGCTCTGATAAAGAATTTTTCTGCAGTTACCTAGTTCCAAATGGGACAACATAATTGACTGTTAGCTTGTCAAGACTCTAGGCATCCTTAAAGAACAAAACATTAGAACACATATAAGATTATTCATCAGACTTACCACTTACCATTTGTCAATGATATAAATTTAAAATATTAACTTCTTCCTCAGTTGCTGAAGGTCCTCTAAACTTCCTATGCACACCTGCCCTAGGACAGTGTACCAGGAGTTCTGCAGAAACATCACAAGTCAGTCCTCGGGTGACATGGCCTGAATCTTTGGGTCTGCATCATGACAGAGAAGTGGAAACGACATGAAGGACAATCGTTATGAAGATGGTGAAGATAAAAAGGATAATGAGGATGACAATGATGTTGGAGATGATGGTAGAGATGATGAAATGATGGGGATGATGATGAGTGAAGATGAAGATCATGAGGAGAAGGAGGAGAAAGAGACTGGAGATGAGGATGATAAAGATGAAGCCAGTGCTGATGAAATGAGGTGGAGGAGGGGGGTGGAGAAGATGACGATAAAGTCCTAACCGCTGAATATTTACTATGATCCAGGCATTTTTTTTAATTATTTTTTTTTCATCTTCGCAAATTACATTTTAGGAAAAAGGGGCCGAGTCTCAAATAACTTACTTTGTCCAGGACCACACAGCTGCTGAGTGGTGAGGCAGGGGTCAGGGGATACCATGCCCAAGCTCTTGATCATTATCCTGTATTCCTCACAAATCCTGATCCCAGAGTAGAAAGTTCAAGATTCCAGTGAGCATGGACTGTAACTGGTTGCTGCACAGACCTCTCCCTGGTTACATGGCACCCCAGGGTTCATAGCTCTTGGAATGCCGAGTAAATTCAGGGGGAAGACGGGGATGACCCTGTGTTATAAATAAAGTCCAGCTCATGCTTCTCATGCTTCCTGCCACACTCCAGATGCTGGGGGAAAATTGGTTTTCTAAGATTTTAGGGTTACTCATCACTATATTATCCATTCCTTTTATTGATCTTAAAATTACTAAGCTCCAAACTGTAGTCAGCACTCAAGTTTAGAGGGTCAGGACTGAACTATATATAGAAGGCAAGAGTCAATATGATGCACATTGTGGGATCAGAGGAGTCCTACTCACCACAACGACTCCCCAGAAATGACAGTTCACTAACTAGCCACCTTCTCTACTGAAAGAAAATTAGGGAGTGAGTGTTCCTATGGAGCCATGCATCCCTGAGATGTGCCTCCTACAGAGCTCTGGGTTGCTGGGAAGATGGTGTCTAAGGAAGTGGGGCTTTTCTGAAGAGCTATACATTCCTGAGAGGAGGGCTTCCTGGGATGCGGGACCTCGAGGTGGTATGGGTTCCTGAGGAGATGTGAGATCCTGAAGAGGAGATTTGGGTTCCTGAGGAGATGCGAGATCCTTAAGAGGAGATTTGGGTTCCTGAGGAGATGTGGGATCCTGAGGAGATTTGGGATCCTGAGGAGATATGAGATCCTCAAGAGGAGATTTGGGTTCCTGAGGAGATGTGAGATCCTGAAGAGGAGATTTGGGTTCCTGAGGAGATGTGGGATTCTGAGGAGATTTGTGTTTCTAAAGAGATTTGGGTTCCTAACGAAGTAGAGGTTCCCAAGGAGATGCGAATTTCTGGGTTTTAAGCCTCTGGAGAGGTGTGGGTTCCTGGGGTGAACACTGAGTAAGCAAGTAGCAGATTTGTCCTTAACTTATATCTATACTACAGTGATTCCTAGATATCAAGAGAACATGGGTTCCAAATTCCATGAAAATACAAAAATCTATCAGTGATCATCTCCTTCATATAAAATGATCTATTTTGTATTATATTAAGCCTATACATATGATTATACTACACATATAATCCTACATTCTTTTCACCATCTCTAGATTACTTATAACTAATTAATGTACTTATTAGGCTACTAGTTATTGTTTAGGAACTAACGACAAAAAAAAGTCTACACACATTGTGTGACACTATTCCTAGGAAACCTATGACAGACCACAGTAAGGGTACCACTGGAGTCCAACTTGGTAAACCAATAGCTTTTTTCTGTTTGCTTTGTTTTCTGGTTAGTTGGTTGGTTGGAGACAGAGTTCTTTGTGTAGCCTTGGCTGTCCTAGAAGCAACTCTGTAGAGTGGGCCAGTCTCCAACTCACAGAGATTCACCTGCCTCTGCCTCCTTAGTCCTGGGATTAAAGGTACATGCCTTTAGTAAATGAGTTTTACTAAGGTTATGTAAAGGAATATGTGTAATAGGTTATTTACAGGAGCAAAAATAACCCAAAGTCAGCTCTACCATCAAAAGCCTGTGCCAGCATAGGTGGTAGCTAGTAAAAGCTAGAAACTTGGAGATCACTACACAACTTACAGGCATCTCAACAGGTTACATTGCGTCTTTTCAAGGCAACTTAGTTGGTCTGAGCCTCTTCCAGGCAGTTTGGCTGTTCTCTGTCTTTTCCAGGCACCCAGGCTTGTCTCTGCAGGATTTACTGTTTGTATACACTTAGGAAGGAAGAAGTCAAGTAAGTCTGCTCAGTTCCCGGGATTTCCTGACTATATTGAGTTTACTTTCTGAGATTTAAGGAATTCTCCTGCAGAATGGATTGTTTCACCTCCTTTAGAACATTAAGTCTTAGCAAGCTTCTCTCTAAGATAGAATGTTATTTATCACAATAAAGATGCATTTGTTTTCAAATAATTTTGATGAACAGTTGACTGGTTTTCAAATAATTCTGCTGGACATTTAGCTGAATCTACAGATGTAGAACCCTCACATGTTAAGGGGCTGTCATGATTGCCTTATGCTTAAGGTGGTATCTCAAGAATATCTGCTATCATTTAAAACCAGAGGAGCATGTTGTATTGTCAAATAAAGAACTTCCATCGTGTTAATTCACAACTGAAAATATTTTAGGTATTCTTCAAGTCTATAACACCTATGAAATTAACCAAAATAGCCCACTCTTGTTTTCATCTTCCACTTTACTCACATGTCACATATATTAGATGTTTACCATTGTTGCTGCTGCTGGTGGTCGTAGTGGTGGTGGTGGTGGTGGTGTTGCTGTCGACCACAGGGTCACATCAATTCTAGCTTCACCTCAGGTTGACTACAAGAGATCCATGTGTGTATGGTAAATGTGGTGCTTTGAAGAGCAGTTCACACATCCTATGCTGTAAGGAAAAGTAGAAAATTCAGGAAGATGTTGGCACTGACTACCACCATGCTTAGCAGAGTACAAATGGAATAAGGTTTTTCAATTAAAAAAAAAAAAAACCCACGTCATTTTAACAGGTTTTTAATTTGTCACTGAGTGTCCTAAGCCTGGTGAAATTCCTAAAGGTGGCAAACTACAGAAAGTGAGTTTAAGAAAAGGGAGCAACAGTGTCAACTGGCCTGACCCCCCCCCCCCGGTGGTGCTCCTGGAGGCTGGACCATCAACCAAAGAATACACATGGAGGGACCCATGGTTCGGACCACATATGTGGCAGAGGAGGGCTTTGTTGGCCATCAGGGGGAGAAGAGACCCTTAGGCCTGAGGGTGTTAGATGCCCCAGTATAGGGGAATGTCAAGGAGGGTAGACGGGAGTGGATAGGTGGGTGGGTGGGGAAATACCCTCATAGAGGCAGGGGGAGGGGGAGGGGGTTTCCAAAGAGGAGACCTGGAAAGGGGGAAACATTTGAAATGTAAATAAAGTACAGAAAGAAAGAAAGAAAGAAAGAGAGAGAGAGAGAGAGAGAGAGAGAAAGAAAGAAAGAAAGAGAGAAAGAGAGAAAGAATCTCTGAGCTTTAAGATCACCTTGCTCTGCAGGGCTCTAGGTCATGACACTTGGCAGGATTCTAGACTTACTTTCAGGTAGCAGGCATACTGAGCCACTAGCAGAAATTTACACCAGTCATGGAAGACAAAGTTGCTTAAGCCGGCACCTACCGTTGACACTGTGTTCTAAGAGAGCTGAAGGCAGAGGCCAGGGCAGAGCCACCCCAAGCAGCTCAGTCGGCATTACAGTTGATATTCAGTCTGTGCACCCAAGCATTTAGTATTCATTTGCCAGCATTACTGCCTGGCCCTGTGCTCTCTTCTCAGAATACAAAATGAGCAAGAGCATGCTGGGTTCCTGTAGCTTACAGTGGTGTGTCATGCAGAAAGGTGAGTGCTATGACAGACACACATGGGAACAGGATGGTGAAGGACATAGTGAACGGCTTCTTGGGACATGCCACTTGTGAACTACATGGGAACAAATCATCATCCATCGTGTGGGAAGGCGTGGGTCCAGGAAGAGCAATGGTCTTTGTTATTAAAGGACAATGGGAAAAAGGAAGATAGGAATGGATCTCAGGGGTGAGCTCAAGAGTCAAAGGGTGGCTCATCTTAAGAACACTATTCACTCAGATCAAGCCATGCATTGTACAACAATTATTGAGCATAAGTATGTATGTGAGCATGTATGTAATATGTATGCATTATGTATTTATTATGTATTTCATGCAAGATTTAGGTGAAGCGGGACTTTAGCAGGCATTATGGGTTCCCTTAAATCCCATTTTAATTCAGCCACGTCCATAGAAATAGGTCTCCTGGGCCACAGTAATGGATTTTCTATATTGGGAGTTCCCAACTTTTCTTACCATAGCTTCTTATTAATACTTTGTTTAAAAACTAAAACTGGCACCTAGTGCCTACTAATCACTGGGTGCTGAGGTAGGTGGTAAAATAAGTATAAGGAGACTATGAGTTGGTCAGAATTCTCTCAGTTTCAGTGAAGGCACCAAAGGCCCAAAAACAAGAAAACAGGTGTCAAGAACTGGCCCTGTTCCAGAGAGAAAGTCTGGAACATCTATGTAGATCTTTCAGAGGAAACGCCAGACACCGATTATTGAAGCTCAGCCTTTTGAGGGTATATGAAAGATGAGAGGCTGACTGAAGCCTTCTTCTCATCTAGTGCTATTTTTAACTAACTCGCAGGCAAATCATGAGAACGCGGATGAAACCATCCAAATTAAATCTCTAGGCTATGACTTCTAACTGGTTCATCTAGATGCCAATTTCTTTCCCCAAGATTCAGAATGATGCCTGATTTCCTCCTCAAGTCTCAGGTGAATGGCCAGATAGCAAATCAGACATGATACTTCCCAGGCTGAACCCCACCACCAAACACCATCCTCAGCCATCTTGTTTCAAAGTCTTTGGTTAGGCAGAAGACCCAAGGTGACATGCTTTGATTAACCTCACTCCCCACAACAAGTCCACTGGCAACTTAGGCCGACAAACAGACCACAAATCTGGCTGTTCTCCCATGTGTCAGTCTAAGCCATCTGAGGACCCCACCTCACTAGCCTCGTCTGTTTCCTTTAGCCTCCTCCAATCCATTCCTCACCTCTCTCTTTGTTCTTGAGTAAAAGCCATGACATTATGACATTCCCACCACAATTAGAAGTATGCCTGTGTTCTCAGACCCTTCCCACACACTTGTTCATAACATTTCAAAGACACCGCCCTTTTCCCCACCATCAAACAGGCCAAGGTCACTTCCCTGGGGGCCCCCTCCAATGGACACTCTTCACAGGATTGTCCTGTAACTGACTGTCATTCTTCAGCTCAGGCCACCTGGACTACAGTTTCTAGAATGTTTAACCATCTCGTTCCTTTTTCATTGGTGAGTACCACCAACATTTTCCCACATAGTCACCTCTGAAGTACAAGTAGGACTCTTTAGTGACATCAAGGCAACTCATATCTATTCCCCCCTCTCAGTCAGCTGCCTTAGCGTTCTGTCAGATAGAAGAGAGGCATCCTTGGCCAGGATCTGTTCTCTACAAAGGCACACTGTGTACTGGGGCTCTTATTAAAATATTCATAGGATGGCTTCTGAACTATGTTCTTCCAGCCTCTTTCGCAATGTGGAGGTTATGCGTATCAGTTCAGTCTGGAAACTTCCAGGTCACTCTTTTTATAAATGTGTAACCTACTATTTTTGTGACTAGGTAAACTTCTCCCCCACAGATTCTCTAAAATGGAACCAATGCTTGCTAAGTACTTACAGTGGCAAATGTCCAGAGCTTTCCAATACATGACTCAGATTTTCCTTTCCCCCTCAACATTTCCATTCAGACCTCCAGAACAAAAACCACATGGTGCTATTTCAACAAACAGATGGATGGATGGACAGACAAGTAGACAGATTTTTTTTTTTAATGTCTCAGCCCTGTAACATTAAAAGTTGGATTTCAATGTATATCTAACAAGAAAAAAAATGCCTTTCTTCTTTTTTTCTGAGACAGGATCTTGTGATCCCAGATGGCCTCAAACTCGCTGAGACCTTGTGTTTCTAATGCTTCTGCTTCCATCTCCAGCACACTGGGACTGAAGGCCTGGTTTTTACATGGTACTAAGGGCAGAACCCAGGCTTCTGTGCCCACTAGGCAAGTGCTCTACCACCAGAGCTACAAGCCAGCCTTTTTCTTTATCCAGTGACTGAAACACTTAGTCTCTTTCAATTTTATTTTGTGAACCTTGCTCTCTGGTTTGTGTTTTATCTGTCTAAGTCTTGTCATCCTTGTGTCTCTCTTCGTCAACAGCCCCGCTTCCATTCCCACAAGGCTCCTTCTGCACTCCATGTCCTAGAAAGCCATTTGCTTTGTCCGTTAGTTTTCAGTTTGTATGTTTTCTCTTTTACCATAGATGAGAATTACTCTTCTGTTCTTCATAGAGTTCACATAAAAAATGTTCCATGTTCCTGTTTTTAATTCCCTTTTTATTTTCAACTAATTCAACTTGCAAACCTGTTAGTGCATTTTAGTTATTTGCTCTTCTTTGTAAGATATTTTTAGCTAGAAGGGGAGAAAATAAACAAAGAAACAAAATTCTCTTCCTCTCAATGTCCTCAAAGGCTCTCAGCAGCAGCAACAACCAACAGCCTGTCTCCAAGCCCAAGACAGTCTTGGCCTCTGTGGTTTCCCCATATCAACTACAGCTGAAGGCAAGAAACTCAGTCTCAGCAGTATAGACTCAAGACAACATCTGTCCATGGAAATTCAGTGTCACCTTGGGCACAGTACGGGTGCTCTGCTCCTTGGCCCTGTCCTGACCCCTAGAGTCTTCCTATACTTCACACGTGCTAGGCCTGCCTCAGCTTCAAGCTGTCCACATATTTCTGATTGTGTCCTGTAGATTTATAGTAGTTTCTTTTCTCATTGCTATGACCAAACACCCGACAAAAGGTGGTTTTAGGGAGGCTCACAGAAGATACAGTCCACTATGGCAGCAGGAGAATGAGGCTGCTTGCTCATAGCGAGGCAGATCAGGAAGCAGATAACAGGGGTTGGGGAGTCCTGCCAATATTCAGGATGGGCCTCCCTGATCAATCCATCCTATCTGGGAATATCCTCACAGACAGACACACCCAAAGATGTGCTTTATTAACCATCCTCACAGATAGACCCAGAGACACTGGGTCATTAACCACCTAAGTGTTTCTTAACCCAACCAAGTAAATATTCAAAATTAATCAAAATGTAATAAAAAATGACATTCTTCTTCCAGTTGCCATTAGCTCTGTTCAGATTTTTTTCTATCATCTATCAGAACTTTCTGGAATGTCATGGCTCTCTTTCTTCTTTGTCCTCTTCCTCCACTCGGACAAGAGCAAGTTAAGAGACAGAAGGCTTATGTTCCTGGCTTGTGTTCCAAAGGGATACAGACCATCATATTGGGAAGGACGTGGTATCGGGCAGGAGAAGCATAGTGGTTGGAGCAGGAGGCTGGCTGTCACAGCATTCACACTGTGAAAGCAGAGTGTACAGAGAGTGGGCCTGCCCCAGTGACCTACTTCCTCCAACAAGCTCCGCCTTTGAAAAGTTCTACAACCTTCCAGAGAAGCACCACCAGCTAGAGATGAGTTGTCCTCCTGTGGGGAATAGTTCACATTCAAACAACCACAGACCAGTTCAAAGTTAACAACAGATAACAATAACGACTTAGAATTATAGTAATATTATACTACAATAAAAGTTGTTTAAAACTGTTTATTTGGGGGATTTTCCATTTAGTTCCAAGTGTCACAAAATTGTAAAGTAAATAAATTAAAACAAAGAATATACAGTTGGGGAAGGAAGGATTGAGGGAGCCAGAGGAGTCAAGGACACCACAAGAAAACCTACAGAATCAACTAACCTGGGCCTATAAAGGCTCATGGAGACTGAACTGCCAACCAGACAGTGTAACTTGGATGATCCCAGGCCCTCTGCACATATGTAACAGTTGTGTAGCTGGGTCTTCATGTGGGACTCGTAACATGAGAGCAGGGGCTGTCTCTGACTACACTGCCTGCCTTTGGATCCCTTTCCCCTAACTGGGCTACCTTGTCCAGCCTTAGTGGATGAGGATGTGCCTAGTCTTGATATACTGTGGCCAGTTGATGTCCATGGGAGACCTCCCTTTTTCTGGGGAAATGGGGAGGAGGGATTAGACAGAGGGTAGGGGAGAGAGAGGAACTGGGAGGAGAGGAGAGAGAAAGCTTCAATCAGGATGTAACTTAGTCAATAAGAAATAAAACTAAATAAAAGACTAAATAAAAAAGAATATATAATGAATTACAAGGTTAACTGGGCTACATAGTGTGACCACATGTCAAAAATAATAAAATGCTAAATAAAATAGTGAAATAAAATCTCTCAAGCCAAAATGAACTTGAATAGGAGGTCTATGAGTTTGAATTTTAAAATGAGTAAATGTATCCAATACACAAGTAAGAGTTATTGTCCTTGTCAGAAATAGGACACCTCAAGTGTCCCTGTGATTAAGATGTATAAACTAACACAAACTAAAGTCATACTCCAGCTTCACTCAGGCCATGGATGTCCATGGTTGGAACAGCATGCAAAACTTACAAGTGGAAATAAAGAAATGATCAGCTGTAAACTAGACTACTTCAGTTTTTTTCTTATGAAAAGATAGGTTAGCATTGAAGTTTAAGAAAATACTTTAAAGATAAGAACAGGCTGAAAATCATCTCAGGGAATGCCTTTGAAATGAAGAAGTCCTTCAGGAAGAATCAAGGTGACCTTGACTCCTCTCCTTGTCTCAGTGAGATCCACAGGACAAGGGAACAGGGTGTGAGACAGGTGTGGACAGTAAGGTTTACCAGTTAGCTAGCACTACTCCCCAAGCTGACCCTGTGTACAGTGCACATGGCTAGAATGGTTTGGGTAGAAAGGGCAAATAAAAGAAACTAAGACATTAGGTAAGCAAGCACCTACTGAAGGTCCACAGAGCCCCCATGTACCCTGTGTTCAGAAATCCTTATGGGCCAGCAACTATCACTGAAATAAAAACCTGGACAAAGCAACTCAAGGGAGAAAGGGCTTTATTCTAGCTCACAGATACATGGCAGTAACAGCCTGAGAGTATCTGTGGTGATGAGGATGGCTCATATGTTTGGGAAGGCAGGCATGAGGCAGCTTGTTTGCTCTGAAGAATAAGATGCAGAAGGCATGGGCCAAAACCAGGCTACATTCTAACCTTCAGGTTCCCCATTACTGCCCCCCTCTCATGGTCTCCACCCTCCCATAGTCTCCATCCTTCCATGGTCTCCACTCTTCCCATGGTCTCCATCCTCCCATGGTCTCCATCCTCCCATGGTCTCCATCCTCCCCATCGTCTCTATCCTTCCATGGTCTCAACCTTCCCATGGTCTCTACCCTCCCATGGTCTCCATCCTCCCCATGGTCTCCATCCTCCCATGGTCTCCACCCTCCCATGGTCTCCATTTTCATGGTCTCCATCCTCCCATGGTCTCCACCCTCCCCATGGTCTCCATTCTCTCATGGTCTCCATCCTCCCCATAGTCTCCATCATCCTCATGGTTTCCATCTTCCCATGGTCTCCACCCTCCTATGGTCTTCACCTTCCCCATGGTCTCCACCCTCCCCATGGTCTCCATCCTCCCCATGGTCTCCATCATAGTTTCCATCTTCCCATGGTCTCCACCCTTCCCATTGTTTCCACCCTCCCCATAGTCTCCTCCACTCTTCTTATTATCCCTTCTGTCCCTGTAATCTCCATACAGCCTTCTGTATCTCCCTCTATTCTTACTTCTTATCCAAAGGATACCAGTCACTGGACTGAGGGCATCCTCCAAGCCCAGAAAAATTTCATTGTGATAACACTAAGCAAGTATATCTATAAGGACCTTATACCCTAACATGGTCACATTTGGAGGTTGTAAGTAGACAAAAATTGGGTTGAGAAGGAAATGCTGTTTAATCCATTACTTCTAAAATTCTGAAATTTGTCTAGCAATATGGCTTAGTAGGTAAAATGCCTGCTACACAGGCCTGACAACCTGAGTTCAATTCCCAGAGCCTGCCTAAAGGTGAAAAGCAAGAACTGACCCCACAAAACTGTACTGTGATCTCCATATTTATACCATAGCACAAGGACTCCATTGTATATGTACATACATACATACACCTTTCTCTCTCTCTCTCTCTCTCTCTCTCTCTCTCTCTCTCTCTCTCATACACACACACACACACACACACACACACACACACACACACATTTGAAAGAAAATGCCCCTATAGTCACATAGGGAGGGCACTATTACAAGATGTGGCCTTGTTGGTATAGCTGTAGTCTTGTTGGAGGAAGTAGTCACTGGGGTTGGGCTTTGAGGTCTTAGATGCTCAGGCCATACCCAATGTGGCAATCTTGCCCTGCTGCTGCAGGTCTAGATATACAACTCTCAGTTCTTTTTCTAGGACCAATTCTGCCTGCCTGCATGCCACTATGCCTGCTTCCCACAATGACAAAAATGGACAAAACCTATGAAACTGTAAGCCATCCCCAATTAAATGTTTTCCTTTATAAGAGTTGCATGGTCATGGTGTCTCTTCACAGCAACACAAAGCCTAACTAAGACACATACTCACTCACAATAATAATCATAAAAAATAACAAAACTAAAATCTTGAAATTTATAGTGGCATCAAGGAATTAGGAGTCTCACTTCAAAATTTCTATGTGTGTACATAATATATGTGTGCTTATAGATACACATGTATATTCATATATGTGCATATATTCATACACATATTCATATATGTGCATAAATATTCCTAAATGTTTAACTTCATGTCACATTCCAATTCTCCATTTGTTTAA
Organism: Uromys caudimaculatus; assembly: GCA_028551405.1. Classification (NCBI taxonomy): domain Eukaryota; kingdom Metazoa; phylum Chordata; class Mammalia; order Rodentia; family Muridae; genus Uromys; species Uromys caudimaculatus. The sequence goes on from CM052714.1 coordinate 72,303,116, forward strand.
CAAGCATTTCTAAAACATGTATCATGCTATATGTAGGGATTTGGCTCTTTAATAAACCTAAGTGTCATTGCTCGGCCTGCCCCCTTCACACTGATTCCATGGCTCTTCTGCTAGGGGAGCCATGTGTCAGAAAGGGACTTTCTTTCAAGCTGGAGTTATTTTCACACATTTGTTTTTAAATTAAAACAATAGTAAAGCATACTGACATTTTGTTCCTGGAGCATGTGGAATAAGTAATATTTTTATGGTTACTCTGGCAACCACCAAAGCAGGGGTGGCAGGAAAGAGGGAGCAGAAGGGCTAGCCATGACCACCAAGAGGTAGAAGGAATACCTCTCTGCAGCGAGCTGGCTCGGGTCCTAACAGAACAGAGCCTGGAGTCCAGCTACTGCCCAGAAAATGGCCTGGTGCCCTGGCTTGACTCACCATCCTGGGACACACATTATTTTCTCAAGAAAGTAATGATAAACTAAGGAGCGTAGGAATTAGCATAGTTCTAAAAAAGAAATGTTTATATAGGGCCAGGCATCCTGTCAGCTTAGAAAGGGCGCTTGCTGGTTGAACGATTTGTAGATACCCAATACGCACACTGCCAACTCCACAGTCCAGCGACACTGATGTGTATCAAGGCCCTAATCATAACATGTACCGGGTTCTAGGACCCTATCTGAGATACATCTATCACCTCTACTACATCAGGATGCTTAACGTGGTTAGATTAAAACATTCAAGGTACTGAAGAAGCACACCTTTGGGGATACGGTACTCATGAAGGCGTTTCCTGGGGACTAGCTGAGAAGACCCACACTGAATGTAAGCATGAATAAGGTACTCCCAGACTGAATGGACCCAGGAACATAGAGCAAGTGAGCTGAGTGCAAACATTCCCTTCTCTGCTTCCTGTTTTACCAAGATATGAGCAAGCAGCCTCCACCACCAAGGAGCCTACATCTGTGGTCATGCCTTCCCCAGTGGTGACTATGTCCCCTGAGCATGAAACGGAAATAACCCTTTGCTGCCTTAAGCAATCAGAAACATAAATATCAATTTCCATGATGGCACTACTCTTTTTGTCCTCTTGAGGACCTACTAAGTGTGCACACCCCTTAGCCAGGGGCTTTAGAACTTTTTAAGTGTGGTGTGCTTACCTCCTTTCTGTCTCAATAGGTTTGTCTATCCCAGCCATTACATACAACAAATAACATATGATCTGGTATTTGTGACCAGCATCTTCCATGTGTCACAATCAATATTCAGCCCTATCATCATACACACCATTATTTTGTTCATTAGTTCTGTGAGTGACTATTCCATTGTATGGGTAGATGATACATTTTACTGATCCAACATCAACTGATGGGCATTTTGTTTATTCCTAGCTTTTGACTGCCATAAATGGGTTTGCTACAGATTACACCATATGGAGTCTAAACCAGCCAAAAACACAGCAGGAAGTAAATCTGATGGATAATTTATTGTCAGCTTGATTGGACTGAACACTCCAGGCAGTAGCATGACCCACCATTGGGCTGAGCTAGCATTCGTGGAGAGAACTGACTGAGGGGAGAGACCCAACCCACCCTGATAGAAACAATCAGTCACCACAGACAGGAGCTGCTCTTCCAGCCACACCTTCCCAGCTATGACAGACTGTCTCCTTTGACCCTGAACTCAATAAACCTCTCTTCCATGAAGGTGCTTTCCTCTGGCCTTTGGTCACAACAATGAGAAAATTAAGTCAGTAGGTAAGTAAACTTGTGCACATGAGGAGGCACACAAGTTTTCCCAGCCCAAGTCTTAAAATATATATATATATATAGCTGTAGGAAAAAGAGGAAAATCCAAAATCCTGACCAAAGCCAATATGCCCTGATGGCTGGGTGTGGTCCAGCTTCCTAGGGCGCTTGCTTTGACTCCAACCCTGTGCTAGCTAGCTAGTCACACAGCTTCCTTGTATCACAGATCCTGTTTTCTTATCCATGATAAGGAGAGACTTCTGCTTCTGGGGTTTGTGATTTTTAAAAGACAGCATATAACAAACATTTCTGCAATGTCATTATATCTAAGCCATTGTTGACCACTGCCACTGTCATTCAGAGATTCAACCTGCCCTGGTCAGAATTTAAGAGAAGGGCATGAAGCGTAATGACTGGGAACACTGAGAGGCTATGGAAGGCCCCATCTGAGGCCCAGCCTTCTGTTAAAGAATAGTTGCCAAAGGACATATGAGTCTTAGAGACATGGGAATCACAATGGACCAGAGAGAGAGGGTTAAAGCACATTGAACCATATGCTAAGCACATTGGCCATATGCTAAGACTACTTTGACGGCATACCTAGCTCCAAACCACCTAACATAATTCGTTTCCTTCTGTTCTACCAAGTACCTCAGTTCATAAGAAAGACAAGAGCCTGGGTAGAGTCAGAGCTTTGAAAAGTTAGCCTGTTCCATAAGACTTTCCAACACTGGGAGCTCATGAGTGTACATAGGAGGAATGTGTATAGTCTGTGCTCTATGTTTCCAGGGGGACCCTGAGGCCTCAGGACTTGCCTCCCAGTCTTCACTGTGACTCTTGTTAGAGGAGGCCCACTGGCTAACCACCTTTGTGTGTGCTAACTAGGAAAACAGGAGCCAAGTCAGAACTTCAGAAAGATAACCTGGACCCAGTGGTGGAACGTGTGGAAAAGAAACTGGGTTGGCTAACCACATGATTCGCCCCACTGTCCCCAGCTGACTCTACAATGTAGCAAAACCAACTTGGGTGAAGGAGACATTGTTTCACTCCTCTGTTAGATTAGTCACATAATTTAAATTATTTTTAAGATAACGCTCTATTTATATACCTGATAGCTAAGGACAGAGCCCTGTGACTCTACAGGCATTCAAAAATATTTCACATTTACTCAAGTGAAAACATGAATTGGAACACAGAGCCCGGTCAGGTTGCCTCAATTCTCAGGTGATCATATCTAGAAAGTAGACAACTTTGAAATTTATGTTTTGAATCACAGAGCCACAGACAGGTATTCCTAATTATTTTCTTTTTAAAAGCACCTCAAACATTTGTTAAGTATGAAATTATTTCAAGTATAACCACTTTCTAAAAAAACAAATATAGTCTGGTTGTAAGGGCACCTAAAAGTAGATTAGGTCCATTTGGTCTCTAGTGAGCAGAGGGAATTTTGACGTACCTTGACTAATGGGACTGTCGTGTCTGGCTAGACAAAAAAAAAAAACCAAACCTATTGTCAACTGGAACAGGCATGCTATCACTTCTAGAATGATCATTTTTATGGCGAGAACAGGAGAAGAAAGCCCCAGGTCTTCTGCCCTGGCCAAATCACTCAGCAAACATGGAAAGAGCTATTGCAAAGCAGTGCTAAGTCAGAGGCTGGGAAGGGAGAAGAGCTTCTCTCTCTCTCTCTCTCTCTCTCTCTCTCTCTCTCTCTCTCTCTCTCTCTCTCTCTCCCCCACCCCCAGTAGCTAACCATCTAGCCCATGTCAACAAATTCAAAAAGAATTCTGGGGCTTACTGGCTAGACAGTCTAGCAGAAACAGCTCCAGGTTCAGAGAGACCCTATCTTAAAAATAAGGTGGACATTGATAGAAGACACCAGTACTGACCTCTGCCTTCCACACACAGGCACATACACCTATGCACATGTGTTCACACATACACAAAGAGAGAGAAAGCCTTTTTAAATATAACATGTGCATGCAAGCTTTAGAAATAGACATCTGGTGTAGTTAGCTGATGGCTTGCTTCACACCCTCACGGGTGCACTGCTGGCCTTTGGGTAGTAATTCCAGCTCCTTATGATTCATTTCAGAATCCAAAGCCATCTTATAACCTTAGAATCCAAGGTCAGCTTAGAACTGTTACCCCCAACACTGAGACTCTAGCCACAGCCCCCAGTGCTTATGTGCGTAGTCTGTTCTCTGAGCAGATACTGTGCATGAAGCACTTTCTATTTGTAGCGTTATCTCTCCATCTTGTGGGCTCCTAATCTCAACAAGGGCCTCTTCAGCCCTGACTGGCTGTGTCAAATTGTTCCACATAATTCTGCTGGCTATTAGTAGTTCAAGGACAACGTGTGATGGATGTCCAATGTCAGTGCTCTCCAGAATTCTCACTTCCTGCTTAGTCCCTCAGGTAGGCTGAGCATTCTGTTTATTTTTACATTATCTGCTTTGCATAGGCAAATTAATTTTCAGTAACTGGATTGGCAGGGTGTTGTGCATGCAAAAGAGGGATGAAATGATCTGGAAAAAGAGGCAGAGAGGAGAGCGAAAACTGAAGTCATTAAGGAACCAAGCCCTTCCCTCCTGCCATCTCTGCTGGTGGCTGAACCCTCAGCCAGCCAGTGAAGCTGTCTTCTGCTTCCTGGTGCTGGTATAAACTTTTAACGAGGGATGTAATTTTTTTTAAAAAATGAAGTCATTGTTTTTAATAGCTGAGTAGTACTCCATTGTGTAAATGTACCACATTTTCTGTATCCATTCCTCTGATGAGGGACATCTGGGTTGTTTCCAGCTTCTGGCTATTATAAATATGGCTGCTATGAACATAGTGGAGCATGTGTCTTTGTTACATGTTGGAGCATCTTCTTGGTATATACCCAGGAGAGGTATAGCTGGGTCCTCAGGTAGTATTATGTTCATTTTTCTGAGGGTCCGCCACACTGATTTCCAGAGTGGTTGTGCCAGCTTGCAGTCCCACCAGCAATAGAGGAGTGTTCCTCTTTCTCCACATCCTCACCAGCATCTGCTGTCACCTGAGTTTTTGATCTTAGCCATTCTGACTGGTGTGAGGTGGAATCGCAGACTTGTTTTGATTTGCATTTCCCTGATGACTAAGGATGTTGAACATTTCTTTAGGTGCTTCTCAGCCCTGCGAATTTCCTCAGTTGAGAATTCTCTTTTTAGCTCTGTTCCCCATTTTTTGATAAACAATGACTCCATGAAATTTGCAGGCAAATGAATGGAACTTGAAAATATTATCCTGAGCGAG
>CM052714.1:72308227-72328161 GCA_028551405.1 Uromys caudimaculatus
CAAAAGTTCGTAATACCCAAGTTTCACTTCACAGTAACCATTGGACTGAGTGTGAGGTCCCAGATGGAGGAGTTGGAGAAGGGACTGAAGGAGCTGAGGGAGTTTGCAGCCCCATGGAGGGAGCAACAGTGTCAAATGGCCTGACCACCACCACCACCACCCCCCGGTGGTGCTTCTGGAGGCTAGACCATCAACCAAAGAATACACATGGAGGGACCCATGGTTCAGACCACATATGTGGCAGAGGAGGGCCTTGTTGGCCATCAGGGGGAAGAGAGGCCCTTGAGCTTGAGGGTGTTAGATGCTCCAGTATAGGGGAATGCCAAGGTGGGAAGATGAGAGTGGGGGGGGGGGGGAAATACCCTCATAGAGGTGGGGGGATGGGGAGGGGATAGGGGGTTTCCAAATGGGGAGACCTGGAAAGGGGGAAACATTTGAAATGTAAATAACGTATCAAAAAATAAAAATTAAAAAAAGAAATGAAGGCCCAGGGATTGGAAAGGAGGCCTGCACACCGGGTGGCCTCAGCTGCTGACTCAGCTCTTGCTATAACCCACGTTATTTATTTCTGCTCAGTTGAAGCAGTCCTCAGAAAGTGACTTAGCAAAGACCTTTGGCATCATGGAGGTTGTACCTCAGTACAAGGACTGTCCGTTTTTCTTTCTCCTGGCATTCGGGAAGATCCAGTCTCCATGGAGGGCGAGACCCTTTAAGACTGAGGCAGGCTGCCTGAGGAAAGGAAGACTAGCTCTCAATCGTGACGCTCCTGAGCACTAGAAATTCGAGTGTTCTCAGAGCAATCTGTAATCTTAGAAGATACTTGGACCCTTTTCTTCCATTTCCCCCAATTTTTCAGCTTCTGATGGCAGATCGCTTTTTGCTGATCTGAGACATGTATTATCTGTGAACTCCATACAATGTCTAGCTCCCAGAAGTGTTATCAGGACAGATGTCTGGTCACATATATTCCTCAGAAGAATGGCTGAAAGTAACCAACAGTTAATTACACAGTGCTTTAGAAATAGTGAACCCTTTACTGCAACCGGTGTGACAGACATCAGTAATACTTCCCTGGCGCATTTCTCAAATACATCCAAAACTCTACACAACGTTTTACTCCCTGTTCAATAATAATGATTAAATTGCTATGAGGACTGGGAATCATTAAACACTGTAAAAGAAGTGTCAGTGCTTTCTCCCTTTCTATACTGCAAACACGGTCATTAACATCCTCGACACTCACCTTCCAAACTGCTCACAATATTGAAACTGTACAGCACAGTATAGCAAAGAAGAATTAACTTGAATGCTAAAGTGGTTTAGAAACAGAGACAATCTTCCAAAGAATGGAGGAATTATCGTTTGTAGCAGCCCATGATTATAGTTGCTTAGAAAGAGGAAACCTGTTAGAAGCAAAATGTTCTGGGACAGGCTGTAGCTCGGTGGTAGAGTGTTTAGTATGCCCACAGCCCTGGCTGGACACCCAAGCTCCCCTCCAACCCAAAGAAGTCAACTGTTTGGATATATTTTGGTTTCTTTGTCTCTTTGGCCAAGAAGCAAGAAACAGTAATAGCTGACACCTCTGGTTTACACTCTCTCTCTCTCTCTCTCTCTCTCTCTCTCTCTCTCTCTCTCTCTCTCTCTGTGTGTGTGTGTGTGTGTGTGTGTGTGTGTGTGTGTGTGTTTTGCATGTGCATGTTTTCCATATGTGAGATCTAGGCCAGCAAGAGAACCTATCTCAAAAAAGCCAAGATAGACCACATCTGAGCAAAGGTAGTCTGACCTCCACATACATGTACATCAAGTGCATGTGAACCTGTGTGATCATGTGCACCAGCCAAACATGAACATGAACGCACATGCATATACACAAAGATACATATGCACACAAATGAGGTAAACAACATGAATATAAATAAGAGGGTGATGCTAAGACTCATCAGCGGGCTTTATTAATAATCCTGTGGGCTCCCTGGGCAGACCCTAGGCTCCTCTTTATGTTTCTAGTGAGACGAGGGTCAGAGGGTCCCAAAGGAACACATTCTATCTCCAGGAGCAAGGCGAGAGGCTGCTAGGTTGACAGGACAATCATCACACACCTTCCCTTGTCCCTTTCACTGTCCTCCCAGGAGCTCACACATGCTTCCTCTTTACCCAGCAGCAAGACCTATACTCTTTACATCTTTACATCTCCCTGTTGGAGATAAGACCGAGGCACCAGCTGACTTCTAAGACCCATTTCTGTGTGGACTTTGTCAGCTTCATGGGGAAGCCAGGAAGTGACACCATGGGTCATTCATACCAGTAAGACACATTATTGGGGAAAACCCTATACTGGTTTCCTTTCATCACTATGGCCAAAATACCTGACACGAACAACTTAGAAATAAAACTATTGGCTTACAGATCCAGAAGTTTCAATGTAGGTCAGAAGGGCAGACAAGAAGGAGAGGCTCAACCCATGGTGACAGTAGTGTGTAGTGGAGTTTATCCATGTGGTAGGAGACTAGGAAACAGAGAATGAGGCCAGAACTCTGGGCTGAGTATTATCCTTAAAGGCCCACCCCTCGTTCATTTCACCAGCTAGGCTCTAACCTCTAAAGGTGCCACGTCCCACCAAATGGTACCATCATCTGGAGAACAATCATTTAAAGCATAAGTCTGCAGGGACATTTTAGACTCAAACCACGATGCTCCTTCCCCCACCCCAGCCCAGCAAATCTCCTGTGTCCTGTACACAGACAGAACCAACGTCTAGACACTGAAAACGCCCAAGTCTGGGACCTCCATGGAAGATAAAAGTTGAAATCATATCTATTTTTCTTTATTTCTTATCCACTGGGGGAACTGGTTTGGGGGTTCATTTAGATAGGACCCTAGGAACTAGATGTAAGGGGACAGACTTCCTCTTTTGAAATCACTCAGAAGTCAATAAAGAAATAGACATCAGCAACTCCATGGCAGTGAGGTCTGTGCCTTATCTAATGACTTCCACAGAGGCCGTGCCCTGGCACATACCAGAACCCTGCAGAACCAGACTCACAGGACCTTCCTGATAGGGAGAAGAGGCCCAGTGGTGACAGATGGTGACGCACATCATTATCTTCATGACTTCATGGTGCAAAGAAGCTCTACTGGCCTGAAGGAAACTTGCAGTTCACACTGTACTGGTACCATTTGTCACTGAGAAGCCCTGACCTTGGGCTCCTCTGCTTCCCTACTTGGCACTGAAGGTCACACCATCTTCATCTCAGGAAGGACAACTGCAAGATTTAACTACCTCACTTTCTCCATGTATCTCTCTGACTTTGTCTCTGTCCTTCTGTTACTTCAGATCTACTGTGGGCGGGAAGAGGGCTATGTCTGCTCCCTCAGCACTGGCTGTGCTGGAGGATCAGGAAGCAGATGGAGTCTGCAAACATCTAGAAAGCATCGGAGAAACACTCCTGGGTTGTGCTTGTCTGCAGGGGCACTAGTGGTCATGGAAAATGAAAAACTAATTAGGAGAACATGACTGCGGGTTTCCTTTATTCTTGAACCAAATCAAATCAATACAGTTCTCAGCTCCTGCCAATAAAAGGCAAAACCTAATTGTGCCTGACTTGGGAACAGAATCACAGGATATCCAGGGCAAAACTGAGACAAGGCAATCCTAAGAGCCAGTGACCAGCTGGGCTAGCTGAAACAGCAAACTGCGTTCAGTGAGAGACCCTGCCCCCCCCCCCAAAAAAAAAAAACAAACACAAAAAAGAGGTGGATGGCTGTGAGGATGACTCAGTGGTTAAGCCTAAGTGTGAGGACTGAAGCTTGGATCCTTCCCTTGGAAAGATCCTAGAGCATATCTTTGAGTTCTGGGTTTGATTAAAAGCCCCGACTCATCGAATAAGGTAAGGGGGAAACATTTGAAATGTAAATAAAGTATATATATACAAAAGAATGATTCCTGAAAGTAGCCTTAGTTCTCTACCTGTATACACACAGACAAACATATCTGTACACACACATACACACACATGTACCACATACATACCCAAAAGTGACTATGGGAATGCTTCTTATTTAATCCTTTGTGTTTTCTTCTTCTTTTCCAGAGTTGTGAGGGGAAAAAATGTTTTGGGATTTTATTGTTTGTTTGTTTGCTGCTAGTTATTCTGGTGCTGAAAGATCACTCCTGACGTTAGGCCAAGCACAGTCTGCCATCCTCATCTCTCCTGTTGGAGTCACACATACAGTGTGACTTGGAATGTCATTAGTCACCCTCGGGTCACAGAGTAAACAAGGATACTGGTGTGTAAAAGACTGACAAGCAGAGAGGAGATAAGGGGCCATGCTGGGTAGGTACTGCCTACAAGTGACAGGAAGCTGGTGTCTCCTCATCAGCTTTCTCAGAACTTGTGAGCACAATCCTGTCAGCAGACAGGGCTGAGAGAGGACACAGAGCAGCTGGCCCTCCCTAAGCGAGGTGGAGTGCCGCCTCTGACAACTTCTGCCGCTCCATTTAAGGAAGTGTCAGGCAGTAGTCATCTAGCTGGTATGACTGGCCTGGCCATCCAGAAGGATATAAAAAAAACCACAGATGTTTTCATGGAGTCTGGAGTTTGTACAGTAGCTACTGCCCACAAGCTCAGCCTGCCAAAGGGCTTGGTCACAACCCGAGAAAACTCTGGAGCTCAGTAACTTGAATCTGGGTAAAATTTTCCAAGGTGATATGATGGGTAGTTTTCACTGTCAGCTTGACTGAGTCTAGAATCAGCTAGATTAGTGACGTGCACTTCTGGGAGAGCATTTCCAGAGAGGATTAGCCAAAATTGGAAGACCCACCCTGATTGTGGTTGACGCCACATTCATGGGCTGGGCACCTGAATGGAATAAAGGGGGGAAGAATCAAGGAAGCTGATCATAGCACCCCCTCTCTTTGTTCTGACTAGGGACCCTGACTGTTCTGCACCTTCTCAGGTACACACTGGTACAGCCTCCTCAGACAGACCTTTCTTGGCTGCAGAGATAGCTTAGTAGATGAATAACTTGTCAGACAAGCATGAAGGACCAGAGTTCAGATTTCCAGAATCCATGTAAAAATAATAATAATAAGCAGGCACAGCAACCACTGATAACCTCAGTGCTCTGGAGGCAGAGACAGGAAATCCCTGGGGCAAGCTAGCTAGCTAGACTAACTGTGATTGATGCCCTTGAAGTTGAATCTTGCCTCAATAAAATAAAATGAAGAACAATAGAGGAAGTCACTTGATGTTATGTATGAGACACATACACGCACATGCAGGAATACCCACAAACATGTGTGTATGCAACACAAATAAAGAGACTTCTAAGTCACATGGAAGAACTGGATCTGCCTCTCCCATCTCAAAACTCTATCCTACACCCTATTTTATTTCTATCCCAGCAATTTTCTTAGTATCTTGTTTGCATATGTGTAGTCTGGTTTGCTATTCATTTTACTCCTAAGTATGAAGCACATGGAGCCTGGGTATTAAACACGTTGCTCCAGAGTCTGGCCCTCAGCAGATGCTTGTTGTTGTTTACATATGAAGTTTGCCCCCAACATCTTTGTGTCTTTGTATGACTGTTGTGTGCATACACATGTGATGTTGAGTTTATGTGTCTAAATGTCTATGTGTGATGATCTGTGTTATAGGAGTATAGGGTAGATGCATGTATGGGTGTATATTTTTATGTGTGTGTATGTGGACATGCAAGAATGTAGGTATGTGATATTTGATTGTATGTTTCTTTGTGTGTGTGTGAATGTGTCTCCAAACATAACATCAAGTGATGTCTATGAGTATGTTAAAGACAATGTGTTTGACAGTGTTTATGTGTGTCAATGTGAGAGCATAAGGCATGCAGGTATGAGCGGAAGAGTATATGGGTGTGCATGTGTGTGTCCTTGTGTGAGTATATGTGAGTTTTGTGTGTATGTGCATATGTGCATGTGTTTCTGCTTCAGCGTGTAGATGCATGTGTGTGTCAGAATCTAGATTAAATGTGCTGAATTGCCTACATGAGATCCAATCCCTGCCTCCCCTCATCCAGGGAGAGTAGTGGCTCGTTATCTAAGGAGAACCCTAGAGACCACAGGCCCATGTGGGAATGAAGACACCACATGGAAAACAAATGATTCTTTCCGTTTTGCATAGGAGCTCGGAGTTTCTCAGAATGCTGGCAGCAAGTTCTGCTTCCCCAACCCCCACACCCCCTGACGCAGAAGCACAAGAATCTCCTTCTCTGAGGAACCTAATCCATACTCTTCAGGAAAAGTTTCATACCCTGCCACTCTCTCCCCACACCACATGCCAGCCACACCCTCTGAAGTGAACCCACAAATCCACAAGGGCCACTATACAACAAAGATTCCCCCAACGGCCTTCACGGTGTCCTAGTCTGAAGTGTAAGCAGATGGCTCAAATCACTAGACATGGTAAAAAAAAGCCCCTAATATGGGCTCCAAAAGAAACTAAAGACGCAAAGGCTACATAGGTGGGGAAAAACTCTACACAGTTTCTAACATCAACATAGAAAAACCACATTGCTTCCATAAAACCACAGTATGCTTCCTCAAGGGTATATCCGAAGAACAGAAAAATCAAGGGTACATCCAGAGAACCAAAAAAAAAACCTCTTCAATATAAAAACAGGAGAAATTTGGTGGCATATTGAAAGACAAAATTGAAGCAGTTTCTGAGAAGGTAAAGAAGAGAGATTCCAGGAGAAAGATGTAAGAAAATTGAAGTATTGATCTAGGAGTTCTGACACTCAAAGACTAGTTCAGATAGACAAAGAGGAAGTCACGATCAACACATAACATAATTTCCTAGCAGTCAGGACGTGAGTTTCCCTTCAAGGGGGACAAGGAAGATTCTAGGATACTGTCAAGAAAGTTCAGAATATGAGGGACAAGTAATGAGGCAGGCAGAAATCAAAATGACACAGAAATTCAGAACAATGTCAAAATGCCTTAGTTTTGAAAGGGGTGTTATTTCCAGCACAGAACACTATATCTCATCAGGTGACTAAGCTGGCGGTGAGGTAAAATAAATGTTTCCATTTTAGGATGTGCAAAGTCTTACAAATTTACCTGTCATGACCCACTGAACATCAACCACTAAGAATGCTATCTCATAGGTGTCCCATCAAGACAATGACATAAATAAAATGTAGTCCCAGCAAACAAGGTACTCAGAAAGTTGAGAACAAAGCACTGTAGTCTGCACATGGGCACCCCCACAGGTTCATGAGCTACCAGATGGTGGTGCCATTGGGGAAGTTCTGGAAATATTAGGAGATGGGGCATCTATTTTGCCCTGATGACTCTCTTCTCTTCCCCTCTCTCCTTCTCCCTCCCCCCTCTCATTCCTGTCCATCATGAAGTAAGCAACCTCTGCCATATGCCCCTGCTGCCACGATGCTGCCTTACAGTAGACTCAGACCCAACAGAGCCAAGGATCATATGCTGAAGCCTCTGAAGCCAAGACCCAAAAATAAATAATCCTCCCTTTAAATTGTTTTTCCCTGGTATTTGATGCCAGTGTTGAAAACATAACAAATAAGAGGAACAAGTGCCAACATAACAACTAGACATCTGCCTCTGAAGAAGACGGTCCATCTAGACTGGAATGCAGTACAAAGAATGGATGAAATGGGTACATAGTGCCTGCCTTATACAGATGGATTGAAGACATTGGCAGAGAGTTCAGGGCTGGTTTAATGAATAGGCCTGAATAGATTTTAAAAAAAAAAATTAAGCAAACAAGCCAACAATCATAGTTGACCAAGGAAAGGCAAATTTTTTCCATGATATTTAAAGTAATTGTCATTTTCTATGTGGCTTATCTTTGAATAGCATTTAAATATTCATAGCAAAGTTAAGTCTAAATTGCATTCTCCACGAAATTATGGTATACATTGGTATTTGGAGAATTAGGGTAACGAATAAATGGATGGGTGTTTGTGATAGAGGAAAGGGGTTAAAGACAGATACATCATCGTGTTCCATAACAGAGTATGAACTGATAGTGAGAAAATAGAAATCAAAAAGATGCCCATTAATTATGGTCTTTGAAAATGCGAAAGTAAATACTCAAAGAATCATTTAAAAGAGCTAAATGTTCTGTGGTCTTTGGCAATTTTGACGGAAGAGTTTATAAGAATGGGTCAAATTTAGGTTCATTCCTAAGATGAAAACATAAGAAAACTCAGTGCAGCACACATACATGTCTCCTCACTGCCCTAGACCTCACATAGGAACAAAGCCAGCTTTTTAGTGATTATGGACTCATAACCATGACAACCAACCAGTCATACTTCATAGTACTTCAGTATACAAGCCAGGGCCACACTGAAAACGGCTCTGAGTGTTTCTCTAAGGCACAGAATGTCCTAGATAGGTCTAGAATACACATGGTCCAACTTTCTGGGATTTTTAGATTGGAAATATTTACATTTCCCATGTCTGACTGGATCAGATGCCTAAGGGTTTTCAGCCTCTGGGTAGCTGTCTAAGTCAAGGTTTCTATTGCCATGATAAATACCATAAGCAGAAGGGGGGGGTTCATTTCTCCTTACAGCTTAGAAGCCCACCACGAATGGCGTTTGATGCATGGGAGGTTGGTGTTTCCTGGCGTGCTCCTCCGGGCTTTTTCAGCCCACAGTTTATAGCATCTAGGACCAGTAACACAGAGGTGACTCTGCCAACAGGAAACTGAGCATCCCCACATTGATTATTAGTCAAGAAAATGCACCACAGGGTTTCTCACAGACTGATATAGTGGGGGGCACATTTTAAATTGAAGTTCCCTCTTCCTAACCTGTGTTGATATAAAATTATTCAGCGTAGTAGCAGACACAACTGTGCAAGTCAAGAGTTTCTCATACCATGCCAAGGTGCGCTTCTGATGTCTTGTGCCTGCCAAGAAAACACCGTTTACCTCTGTGACAAAGCCCACGATGCTCTCTAAAAAGCAACAAAGGCAAGCAGTAACCACATGAAATCTGGAAAAATCTACTTCTTATACAAGCATGGTGGCACACCTCCAATCCTATCACATTTTACTGGAAGAAGCCTTACATCATTATGAGGGGTAATATTTTTTTAATTTAATTTTTTTTACTTATTCACTTTACATCTTGCTTACTGCCCTTCTCAGTCACCCTCCCCCAACACACAATCTTCCCCTTCACCTCTGAATGGGTGACCCCCTGTGTATCTCCACACACACACTGGCACTTCAAGACTCTGAGAGGCTAGGCATATCCTCTCCTACTGGGGCCAAACAAGGCAGCCCAGCTCATAGAATATATCTCACAAACAGGCAACAGCTTTTTGGATAACCCCCATTCTGGTTGTTCGGGACCCACATGAAGACCAATCTGTACATCTGTACATATGAGCAGGAAGGCCTAAGTCCAGCCTGTGTGTATGTTCTCTGGTTGGTGGTTCAGACTCCGAGAGCCCCAGAGTCCAGGTGAGTTGACTCTGTTGGTCTTCCTGTAGAGTTCCTTTCCCCTTTGGGGCTGCAATCCTTCCTCCTGTTCTTCCACAAGAGTCCCCACCCTCCATCTACTGCTTGGCTGTGGGTGTCTATAACTGTCTGAGTCAGTTGCTGGGTGGAGCCTCTCAGAGGACACATACTCCAGTTTGCAAGCATAACAGAGTATCATTAACAGTGTTAGGGATTGGTGCTTGCCCATGGGATGGGTCTCAAGTTCGGCTGGTTATTGGTTGGCCGTTCCCTCAGTCTCTGCTCCCTCCCACATGCCTGCATTACTTGTAGACAGGATAACATTTAGATTGAAACCTTTGTAGATGGGTTGGTGTCTCTATCGCTCCATTGGGGTTCCTGTCTGTCTACAGAAGATGGCCTGTAAGGACTGGAGACATGGAACCTGAAGAGGGTTAATATTTTTAAACAACAGTTCTAGAATCACCTAGAATGCAAACAGGGTCTGCATGTGAGAGTTTCAAGACTGGATCAACTGAGATGGGAAATGTGACCTAACTATTGACAGAATCATCTCTTGGTCCTAAACTGAATAGAAAGAAGAAAGTGACCTGAGCACCAGTATCCATCTCTCTGCTTCCTGACAGCAGAGGCAACATGACCAGCCAGCAGAGGCAATGTGACCAGCCGTATCACACTCCTGCCATCGTGTCTCCTCCACCATGATGGACGACATCCTGAAACTATGAGGTTAATGAGTCCATAGAGTGCTCTGCTTCCAGAGAGCCTGAGTGATGGGACACACAAGCAACTTACACTCAGAAAGACGAGCAGGCTTTGATTTACAGTTAGACTAACAGTTTGCAGGGTATGACTGAATCTGCCTGCACCAGTTTTCCAGGCTGGTATATGCTCTCAAGTCCACCATGATGATGAAATGTGAAGATGCACACTTAGAAAAGAATTAGAGTTTAAGTCCAAAATAAATGACATCAAATTCACTTTAATCTTGTGGAATTGAAGCTTAGAGACTAGATTGAGGGGGAACAGGGTCAGATTAGGGAAAGGATTAAGGGATCAGAATAAACACGAAGGAGCATCTATTCCTTGCCATCTCTCCTCTCTCTCCTTCCTTCCCCCCTCCACTCTTCCCACCCTCTTTGGCTTCTCTCCTTCCTGCTCTCAGAGAAAGCATGATCTTGGTATATTTTTTTCTTTAAACTTTTACCAAATTAGATAAAGTTGGTCTGCCATCTGTATCTTGGGTTCCTCATCCATGAATTCAGCCAATTATAGATCAAAAATACCCGGGGAAGAGCTACATCTCTACAAAGCGTGCAGACTTTCTCCTGTCCTTATTTCCTAGATTACATGCTATAATTACGTGCATAGACTTTCACTTTATTAGGTATCATAAGCTATGTAGAGATGGCTTCAAGTGTATGGAAAGATAGCATAGGCCATGTGTAAGTTCTTTAAACTCTGTTGTAAAAGCATCCTCAGCATAAACAGATTTTAGTCCTGGATGGATCCTAAAACTCACCTATACCTTTTGTATGGTTCTCCAGTATGAACTTGGCAGATGACATCACTGTGTCAGGATGTCAAAAGCCCTGACACATATGCTTAATATGAAGTCTTAAGAGTAAGACCTGATTTAAGTGGTCTTAAATTTGTGTACCTTTTAGTATATTTATGGAAAATACTTTTTGACAAAGAAATTTTTCAGTGTAGATTACTGCATGAAACATGTAGGTTTATCAATAGGTAATTTTCCTTCTGATTGATAGGGAGTGAAGATCCGGGAGTAAGCAATGATAAGAAGACCACCATGTGCAAATCCTGGAAGCTTTCATGGTCTTCAACTATCTGCTTCTATGAAGTGATCAGATGTGTTTTTCTGAGGTTCTGTGTTCCCAGACACTTCCCCCAGGGAAACTTTAGTTTCCCCATGACTTGGTCTCAAACATGAACAGCAAACTAACTGGGCTAAGGAGATGGTGCCATCAGTCAAATACTTAACCTGTATACATAGGGACCTGGGTTTGATCCCAAGAACCCATGTGAAAAAGATTGGCTTGGTGGTTCACACTCATAATCCCAGCACTAAGAAAGAAAAGGCAGGTGACTATCTGGGGTTCATGGTTCACAGCTACATGGTGGGTTCAGGTCACTGAGAGATGTTGTGTCAAAAAGAAATGATGAATGATGCCTGAGATAAGATATTCAAAGTTGACTTCTGACTTCCACATATACATGTACACATGTACACACACACACACACAAAGAGAGAGAGAAACAGAGACAGAGAGACAGAGGGAGACAGACAGAGAGACAGAAACAGAGAGACAGAGACAGAGAGAGATTGCTAATAGTTGGATCCAATCTTAGAGTTAGTTCTAACAGACAATTAGATGGCTAAGATGCCTCTTAGAACATCTGGATTCCCTGTAGGCTGGTGCTACCTTCACACATCTTCAGCCTCCATTTGCATCTCTGTTAGGAGACATCATCCTCTGTCCAGGCATTGTGTGGTTTTTATAAGACCTGTCTGTGTTAAAATTTTGCCTCACTCACCACCCACTCCTTCTCTAGAAGCCTCCACCCAGCAGTCCCCATCTGTGAAGAACACAGGATGTTAGCCTGAACAGAAAACATGACTCAAACCTGCAGCATAGCTCTAGTATGGGCTGCCAGGTATTTTGCACACACCCATAGGAGAAGACTGAGAAGACTATAGGAAGTTCATGTCAGAAGCCCTCAATCTACTCCCAGCTCTGGAAAATTGCAAGACCCTGGGTGATTGATTCACTTAGTGTCTACCGAGTGATAGAAAGGCAATGACAATCATGGGACATGGAAATAGAGAGAAAGAAGTCCCTCGCTCCAAACCCTGGAAGGGAGTCAGAAATTTCAATGCAGCTGATAAAACCAAAACCATTGACAGAGATAATGCTTGGTTTCCTGAAGACATCTCAAATAAGGGTGTTTTAAAAAATAAGACTAGGGAGTAGCTAGGAAGTCAAGAGTCAAACATCCTAGTGTCTGAGGTCAAATCCCCAGCATCCACATAAAAACTCAGTGTCCCATGTCCCATAAGCTAGGAATATGGAATGAAGACAGGTGGGTCCCAAGAAACTACTGGCCAGACGGCTTAGTTAAAAAGGCAAGTCTTCATTCAGTGAGAGACCTCATCTCAAGGCAACAATGGAGAGGGGCAGAAAAAGACATCTGATGCCCCCCCCCTGGGCTCATTGAAGGTAGGCAAGTGTGTGATCAAGTGAGCTACAGTCCCAGCCCCAATCTATAATTTTCAAGCTTTTCTTAATTTTTAGGTCTTATAAATTATTTGTTGGACAAAGTAATTTAGAAAACCACAGAATCATATATGTAGCCATTATAAAGACACTTAAAGTTCTCCCCTCTCTCTCTCTCTTTCTCTTTCTCCTGTCTCTCGGTCTCTGTCTCTGTCTGTCTCTCACACACACATACACGCATGCGCACATACACACACACACTTATATCTGAAGCACATACTTTCTCTACTTAATAAATTCACTGACTTTGCTTCATTCTGACTTATCTGGAAATTCTTTTCTGTGGCATAGTTTAGATCCACCAGTACTGAGTGAGGTCACTGGAGAGCTGTCCTCAGGCTTCTAGCAGCTATTCTAAGTTCTAACACTCCATACACTGCCACCCCAAGACTCTCTTCTGTGTCAAAGAACAATTGTCTTTGCATCTGCCATGGTTATGATGGCAATAGAACATGAACACTGAAGACTGTAGTGTTGTGAGACAAGATATGAAGTCTTATCTTTCCTTTCTGTGCGAGGGACTGAACCCAGTTCCTCTAACTTGTTTGCCATGCCCTTTGTCACTAAGCTAACTTACTAACCCCCAAATACTATCTCATCACTGGAAAGCCAACTGTGAAATATAGAGAAACCAATTACGTGCCACATAGCATTGTCTGTCTTCCCAACAGCCATCTCATTCCACACCCCTTCCTTGTCATCTGAACCCTGGGCACGCTCATATGACAGATGGTGAATGATGAATGATCGGCAAAAGCCCCATCAGTCTCTATGTCTGAGAGACAGGCACCATGCTCAAGTTCAGACTTGGGAACCTAAGAGATTGCTGTGTACATGGTGGTTCATCTATAGGACCATCTCTCTGCTGATGGAAAAAGAACCTCCCCAGCTTCTTTCTGCTTAGCTGGTGCCCTGAGAAGACCCAGTGCTTAAAGCCACACCCACCCTCTGGCTCCAACAAAGGAAGCCAGGAACAGCACAGAATGCTGACACCATGAAACTATCACTTCCAAATTTCTTCTTAAGTGTTACCACGTGTGATTATATCAAATACTCTCTCACCAAAAGACACCAAGAGAAGAAATTGAGCCATTTATAACATACGATGAAAGGGATGCATGCCCCCCCCCCAAAAAAAAACCCTTCCAAAATGATTGTACCAAATTTCATTCTCACTGGTAGCAAAGGAAGTTGTCACCTTATTGTCTCGTGGCCTTAGGGTTTGTGGAGGATTTATTTATTTTGGTCATTTACTATGTAGCTTATGGTAGTGTCTCACTGTGGTTCTAACTTGTAATTCCCCAATGGAAACCACTGTTGAGAATCTTGTCGTGTACTGACTGACCATCTGAACATCTTCTTTTGGAGGTGTTTGTCTAGATGTTTGCTCATTTCTTTAGTTCGGTTGTTCCTTTATTGTTGAGTTATAAGAGTTATTTATGAATTTTAGATACCAGGCACTTACCACATGTGTTTTGCAAATATTATTATTGTCTTTTACTGAAAATCTATTTCCTTTCATATACTATACCCTGATTACAGTTTCCACTCCCAGTCCCTCGACACCTCCCCTCCCATCCACCCATCCCCTTCTGTCTCTCAGAAAACAAACTATAACATGGCATAATATAAAATGATAAAACAAAGACAAATACATGAGAATAGGACAAGATAGACAGACAAAAGGAAAAGAGACCAAGGAAAGGCACAAGAAACATAGCCAAAAAAAACCCTCTTGAACATTCCATTTTGCTTTTTGTAGTTAGGTCTGTAACACGGGGTTAATTTGTGTGAAGGTCTATGCTTTGTTTTGGTTTGGCTGGACTAGGTTAGGGCATATTGACATTAATGGTTCAACACAGTTTATTGAAAAATAAACTCCCTGTTCATTGACCCACTGTTGACTATTGGTGTGTTAAATTTGTGCAGTTCTATTTCTAAGTTCTCAGCTCGGTTTCTAAGTTCTCAGCTCGGTCCCTATCACCCATGCTTCCAGCCTTTCCCCTGGACCACTCTGTCTTAAATACTGGTGGCTTATAGTAAGTCTTGAAGCGTGGTGACAGTCCATCCCCAATACAATGTCGCTATTCTGCCTCTCTATACACACTGTGGAACCCTTTGTTGAAATGCACAAAACTGTGGTGGCATTTTAGCTGAGATTGTACAGGATCTAGAGCTCAAACTGGAAGAAGTAACATCTTGGCAGCATTGTGAGGAGGTGACTCACATGAGGTCATGTAAAAATTCCCCCTGTCAAATACACTTTAGGAAAATATTCTCAAAATAGGGATGAGCCAGATCTTGCTATGTGTAATAAGTAACAAAGAATAAAGAGCTAATTTGATATTTGGATAAAGCGCTTACTAAACCAAAAGTCTCTGTTCAGGGAATTTAGTGCCTATGGACAGCTGGAGTGTATAAAGAGCCCTGAGTATAATCTGAAGTCTCTGTTCTTAAAAGAGACAAAACGAAACTCCCTTTACTTATCATTAGTTAGGCAGCGATTCATGACGGCATCCAGCTAAAATCCAATTTATTTCTGCAAATTAGGGCGTGGTTGTCACTGATAAAATGAGGAAGAAAATTGAAGCAGTTCTTGTTTTATTTAGGTCAAAATAGAGTTTGATTTCAATTTTCCAGGTCATTTAGTTAAAAGCTGTGCCTGGTCCTGAATGACTCAGAGCCTGTTTTATGTCTCTGTGTTCTTTAATAGGAGATAATTAACACAAAAGCACCACTTGGAATTATCTCAATATTCTTTATGAATATAGATTTGCTATATATTCATTTATCTATTTAGTGTTGCTGAGTACTAGGTCCCAAGCACTGTTGTGGGAAGAAAAAGGGAAAATTCCTGAAGAGAATCCTAGCAGGGGAAGGAGACAGGAGAGCAGCAGAGGGGACTCAGGTGTTAGCAGGGGAAGGAGACAGGAGAGCAGCAGAGGGGACTCAGGTGTTAAAGTGCTTGCTGGGCTAGCATAAGGACCCGAGTTTTATACCCAGCACCAATACTAAAATGTAAATAAACAAACGTAAAAAGCCCAGGCAGAGTAGGCCATGCTCATAATCTTGATACTAGGAAGGTGGAGTCAGGTGCATCCCCAGGGTTTCTGGCCAGCCACCCTAGCTTACTTGGCAAGTTCCAGGCCAATGAGAGATTCTGTCTTAAAAGGGGGTGGAGTGCTTCTAGCAATAGCAAATCAAGGGACAAAAGAAATAATAATAATAATAATAATTTTAAAGAAAATCTTTCATCCTTCTTACCTGTCCTTCCCTTCTGCCTTATACTACTCTGGCTTTTAAGTAGACAGCAGGTTCTGGTTCTCACAGGGACCCCTTCTGAAGCACTTGTTCCTAGCCAGTAGGCACCTAAGAGCCAACACCTAAGGTTGTCCTAAACACAGAGAGAGAGAGAGAAAGAGAGAGAGAGACAGAGACAGACAGAGACAGAGACCGAGATGGGGGGGCAGGCCTATTTTATGGCAGGTGATGAAGGAGAACCCTTAAAATACCCAGAGAAGAATGTTTCCGTGCAGAGACAGGCAAGTGCAGAGATAGGAACATCCTTGGGGTTCTGAGAAATTAGCAAACTATAAATGGAAGGGCAGGAAGACATGAAGAGATGGAATTGGAGTGAACCCAGCAGCCATCCAGATCATGCCAGGGCCAAGAGATTGTGAGAACTGGGAGAATCACTGCAGGGTTTTGAGTAAAAAATTAAATTGATCCGACATATGGGGGGGTTAATACTCTTTCTTTTTTATTGTCAAGTCAAAGGCAGATTCGGGGAATAAAAACACTCACAGAGATCTAAGTTACCATAAGTAAAACAGCCTCAACTACTAGCCAGGCCCAAAGGTCAAGCCCTCCCTCCAGGCAACCTGTCCCAATCACAACCAGCTGATGCTTAGCACCTCTGGTGCGTGGGCAGTGAGACTGGAGGGCAAGGAGAGAATCGGATACTCAGGGGGAGGCTGTCTTGTCATCAAGGGACGTAACAGCTCAGTCACTAGAAGTGGGAGGGGAGAAAGATAAGATGGAAAAATGTAGAAAACATCATTTGCACTTGGACTGGAAATGTGGCACGAGTGTGGGGGTCGGTCAGACCGACAGACTCAGTCCAACCCCAGCAGCTTAGCCATAAACGTAGGAAGTAGGCTATCACCTGACAACTGCTGCTCTGTGGCCCTTCCACTTCACAGCTTCTAAGAAGAAACAGAAAAAAACTAGAAATACCCACAATTAACTTGTTCTTTTTCTAGTTCATGTTATAAGTGTCCGTTTTTAACGTGCTTAGAAACCCGCATGCTGTGATGGTCAATTGCCATCTACTTGAAGGGACTGGGTATCACCTAAGGAGACACGCTTCCACGCATGTCTGTGAGGGCGCGTCGTAGGAGGCTTAACTAAGTATGGAAGACATGCCCTGTATGCAGGCACCATCCCCTAGCCTAGGGTTTCAGACTTTGAAAGACAGGAAAGGGAGCAGACGACCAGTGTTTATTTCTCCCCGCTTCCCTGACTGCAGACACAATGTGACCTGCTAGAGGTGGGTCTTGCTTTTACAGCCATGATGGGTCACACCCTCAGACTATGAGTCAAAATACACCCTTTCTTCCAGAAGTTGCTTTGAGAAGGCATTTTGTCACTGTAATGAGAAAAGTAACCAATACACACGTTTATTTTAGAAAATTTAGAAACTGGAAAAATAATAAGAAAAATAAACTGGGCAATGGTAGCACACACCTTTAATCCCAGCACTCAGCTGGCAGAGACAGGCGGGTCTCTGTCTCTGTTCTACAGAGCAAGTTCCAGGACAGCCAAGGCTACGTAGTGAGACTCTATCTCAATAAAAACAAAAATAAAAATAAAGAAGGAATGGAGGGAGGGAGGGAGGGAGGGAGGGAGGGAGGGAGGGAGGGAGGGAGGGAGAAGGAGAGAGAGAGAGAGAGAGAGAGAGAGAGAGAGAGAGAGAGAATCCTCTTTTCATCCATGAGTGATAGTAAAACACAACTGGTATTCTCCAGGGTTCTACAAATATCAGGGTTCCAGGGACCAAATTCAAGTCATCAGAATTTGGTAGCAAGCATGTTTATCCACTGAGCCATCTCACCAGCCCCACTCAATCCTTTTAAGTTTTGGCTTTCATCTGAGCATAGCCAGGAATGAACTCCTTTGCTGAGCATACTCAGGACGATGGGACTGACTCCTGTTTCTAGACTCCCTGAAAAACTTCCTGTGCTGCCTTTGTCTAAGCAAGCATTGCTCTGGAAGTCACTGGTGCGCACCTTGCCTTAACTGGTAATAAATCTTTCCCACTCTCTCATATTTGGGCTGTATTTCTTTGAGCTTTGTTCTCACCAACATGAGAACCCATTGTACTCCACTATAAGGACTCGTGTTGCTCGGTAAATGCTCTTTCCTTTGTGGACTAGAAGAGGAAAAGAACACTGTGTCTCTTCCTCTTCTTATAAAATTAGGTCCCCATCATTATGAGACCTTAGTTAGGTCTCTAAAGGTCTTTCTTCAAACACAGCCATACTGGACATTAGAACTTCAACATATGATTTTGGCACGCTGGAGGAAACGTAACTCAGTCTATATACCTGGATGAAAAAGAAAGAAAGAAATAAAAAAAAAAAAAAAAAGGAAAGGAACGTGACTGACCCTAAGTTTCTGCATGAAATGAATGAATACAAAGAAAAAAAGAAGAGGAAATGACAGTGCCTAAATAGCGGAGGAGAGTTTAGAGGGAGAGCAGGAGAGAGTAGAGAGGACATGACCACACCACACGGAGGTGTGCCATGTAAGGAGAGCCGTAGGAGAGAGGGGATAGAGGGAAACCAGCAGCCAGGAGGCCCAAGGTACAAAGAGGGCAGGTAAGCAAATGATTAGATTATACAGGGAAGAGCAACCCAGCCCCCATTGGGCTGCAGAGTTCAGGGTATGGGGTAGGGGTTGAGGAATGCAGGGTGAGCCTGGCAGCCAGGTCCTCTTTGATATGTTAAATTGACACCTCAGCCATTTGTCCTGGGTTTGAAAACTAACAAGACCCAACCAAGAATATTCCTAAATCTTTAAGAATCACTGGGCTAGGGATATGGCTCAGTGGGTAGTGTATACTTAGCATGCATGAAGTCCTGACTTCAGTCTCTATCACCAACAAACTGAGTGTGGTAGCACATGCCTATAATTCTTGCCCTCTCAAAAAGGATGAGGAAGGACACTTCATACTCATCAAAAGAAAAAAGAACTCTATATTTACATTTATATTTACATTTCAAATGTTATCCTCTTTCCAGGTCACCTCTCCAGAAATTCCCTCCCCCTGCCTCTATGAGGGTGCTCCCCCACCCACCCACTCCCACTTTCCCACACTGGCATTTCCCTATACTGGGACATCCAAGACCCTCAGGACCAAGGGCTGCTCCACCCACTGATGTCCAACAGGGCCATCCTTTGCCACATATGCAGCTGACAGCCATACCAGGCTTCCATCAGCAAGCACTTCCCAGAATCCACAATAGCATTCAGGTTTGGTGCCTGTATGTGGGATGGATCCCCAGGTGGGGCAGTCTCTGGATGGCCTTTCCTTCAGTCTCTGCTCCACAGTTTGTCTCCACATGTCCTCCTGTGAGCATATTGTTCACCCTTCTAAGAAGCACTGAAGCATCCACCCTTTGGTCTTCCTTCTTCTTAGGCTTCATATGGTCTGTGTGAATTGAATCTTGGGTATTCTGAACTTTTGGGCTAATATCCATATATCAGGGAGTGCATACCATGTGTGTTCTTTTGTGACCGAGTTACCTCACTCAGGATGATATTTTCAAATTCCACCCATTTGCCTGTGAATTTCATGAAGTCATTGTTTGTAATAGCTGAGTAGTATTCCATTGTGTAAATGTACCACATTTTCTGTATCCATTCCTCTGCTGAAGGACATCTGGGTTGTTTCCAGCTTCTGGCTATTATAAATATGGCTGCTATGAACATAGTGGAGCATGTGTCCTTATTACATGTTGGACCTCGCCAGCATCTGCTTTCACCTGAGTTTTTCTTTTCTTCTTCTTCTTCTTCTTCTTCTTCTTCTTCTTCTTCTTCTTCTTCTTCTTCTTCTTCTTCTTTTTTTTTTTTTTTTTGTTTTTTTTTTGTTTTTCGA
>CM052714.1:72328661-72344396 GCA_028551405.1 Uromys caudimaculatus
CTTGCCTTTTGCCATCTTGTTGACTCTGTTGTTAGCTGATCTTACTCTGTCTGGTTGTGGCTTGCCCCTCCTGCAGGTCTCTGTGTCAGTACTCCTTGAAGACCAGCTCTCTCTGAGAGGTGTTTGGGTTTGAAGAGCTGTGGCACCGGGTCTGATCTCGGTCCCTGTGTCTCTCGGGTTCGGGGCAGTTCCTGGTGAGCCCTGGGGTGTGTCTTTGGCCCTCTCCTGGCTTTTCTGAGCTCCTGAGAGGGATCTTTGTCCTGGCGCTAATTAGCTGTGGAGCCCTGTGGCCCAAGCTGAGGTTCCTGGCCGCCGCCGGAAGTTGCTGTCCGTCAGTCTCTGTGGCCCGTGGAAAGCGGGCGGAATCAGTGAGCTCTGGGGCTCGTTTTGCCCTTGCTCGGGGCTTTTCTGCATTCCTGGGAGAGAAAATTTTCTCCCAGAGCTGCTTGACTATGGAATCCTAGCGTCCCAGGCAAAAGTTTCCTGCCTCAGCCGCCTGCTGTTGGGATCCAGGGGGGTTCCTAAGCCCGCCTACCTCGGCCCCTATGTCTCGTGGGTTCGGGGCAGTTCCTGGTCAACATTCTTATTTTAAAACACACTCAAACTTGGCCTCTTTGGTTTCTTTCTGAATCTCAGATTCACTTAAAAATTACTCATCTTTAAAATAAAATTAATGAAGAACTTAGAAAAAAACAAAAATCTATTATCTTCTGATATGTTGTACCAGCCAGCTCCAAGCCCGTAACACTTACATGTTAGAGCATTCAAGTTCCTCTTTCCCCTCTTTATTCTGCAATAGAAGCATCACTTGGCTCTGTCACATGACCTTTACAGGAGTAGATCCAAGGCAAAGATACAAACAAACCACAGAGTTGCATCCAGGGCCTTCTAGCATAGAGAGCTGATGCACCATTTTTCAACAAATGAAAGTTTCCTTACTAATATTTTTTCTATAAAAGAAATCTTATGTTTTCTGCCTAATAAAGTGATGTTTTCCAAGCCAAATTTGTGGTTAAACTCTGTAGATGTAGTTTCTGCCTTCTGCAATGGTTTGGGGATCTGATCACTTACTCAACAGATCTCAAACTCTCAGGATACAAAGCACTAGAACTTGAGCCTCACTGGGATCATGAGGTGAGCTATACTCAGGTTGTATCATCAAAAGGTTTCCTAAATTCCCAGAATCAATCAAGAAAATAATGAAATATACTAGAATAGGACAGCCATATATTCCAAACAAAACAATGGCTTTCATGGGAAGGGGACTGTCTCCATTCTTAGCCCAAAAGTGTAGTATATGGAATTTCACAGATCTGAGTAACAACCTAGACTCTGCCACTAATTAGCTGGATGGCCTTAACTGAATGCTCAGTCTCTCTGAATCTTGTTCTCCTCTTCTGTAACACAAGAAACGTTGATGGTGAACTGAGACTACAAAAGAACTTAGTGTAGCATAGAGTCTTGTACATGCTGTTATTGCTACTAGCGTGTGTGTGTCTGTGTGTGTGTGTCTGTGTGTGTGTGTCTGTGTGTGTCTGTGTGTGTGTGTCTGTGTGTGTGTGTGTGTGTGTGCGCGCGCGCATGTGGAGCTGTCCCATCTTATTTTTTTCAGACAAGGTCTCTCACTGAAGCCCTAGGGATCTACCCATCTCCACCTTCACAGTGATGGGATTAACTAAGGTACATATCATCATATCCAGCTTTTTTACATGAATTCTGAAGCTTGAACTTGAGTCCTCATGCCTGTAACACTTTCCTGATGAGGAAGTCTCTTAAGCTACTGTTAAGGTATTACACTATATTACCTGTATTATCTATAGTTATTCCCTACCACTGTTAACATTAACTTGTGTTTAGTATTAACAGTTAATGTTCAGCTATTTTCCCTCACTCTCAAGTTTCAACAGACCAACACAGTATTTATTGCTCTTTTATTCTTTCTACAATGCATTTCCTTCCTAGCATTTTTTAGCTCACATCCTCCTTGACTGAGCCCAGTCAGTCCACCTACCACTTGTGTCCAAAATATAGTCTTCCTATTGGAGAGTTCAAATCTTTGAAGAGGATTAAACTGAAGAATGAAGATAAGGTAAAGATATATCTAGGATGATCTTTGAGGTTTAAAAGAAGAGGAAGAGCTGAATTTTCTTGAACATCAGAGATCTGGAGCTGCTGGCTACTAAACAAGTCTCAGAAACTTCCTTAAGGTTCTCCATGTCCTTGTTAGGAAATACACCATACACTCTGGGACAATGCTGTGGTTAGCATGTGAAATGTCCCCTACAGGCTCCTGTATTTAGACACTTGGTCTCCATCTGGTGGTGCTGTATTGAGAGGCTGTGGAAGCTTTCAGATATGGGGTCTAGCTGGAAGACACGGGATCCAGAGATGAGCTTAAAGGCTGTAGGTAGGCTCTGTTTTTAGTTGGGTCTCTGTGCTTCCTTACAGCTAAGCTTTGAAGAACAGGCCATGCTGCATGCTCCCACCACCGCATGGCGTCCCCGTTACTTACCCACCATGATGAACTAAATCTGTGGTCTGGGAGCCAAAATAAATCCTTCCTTCCTTAAGTTGCTTACTCCAGGTAGTGGGCCGCAGGGATGTAAAAGTAACTAGTACAGTGTTACAAAACACTGTACACAAAGGGTAAAACGAATAGGTCATTGTTCCCAACCAACAATGGCCCCCTGAAAGAATCCATACCAAATTCCTCCAAACTGTTTACCATGTCAAATCTCTGGACCAAACTGGAAAAAAGACTCTTCACAGGTGTGGTTAAAGGTGTGGTCATGAATGGGTGATTTGTGTTGCCTCTTAAAATCTAATTTTTAAAAACAGAGCTACGGAATGCTTTGTGCATTTCATAACTGGAGCATTAGTCCTGGCTCTCTGTATTTGGTGACACCAACAACTGTTTGTAGTCACCAGGTTCCTACATTCCTTGTCATCCCTACCTGCATGGCTACTAGAGATGGTAGAAACAACAGGGGCATGCTCTCTTTCTTGGTCCTTCTATTAGTTGCCCAAATGTCATTTTTCAGAGGACACCTTGTCTTCAGTAGAGCCAAGACAAGGCTACCTCCACCTATCATAAGCCTACATGTCAGAGAGTTACAGACACTCGTTTAGGTTCCAATTCAAAATCTCGTTGAATGTAATCTCAGCAGGGTAGGGAGACAGCTAAGTCAGTAAGTGCTGGCCTTGCAAGCATGAAGACCCAAGTTCAATGACAGAATGCATGTAATAAAAAATGCTGAGTGTCACACATTTGTAATCCCATACTAGTGAGATAGAGAAAGACATATCTTTGGGACCCTCTGGCCACCTAGCCTAGCCTAATTGGTAAGCTCCAGGCTGAGACTTTGTCTCCAAGGAGGTAGGAGACGAGATCCAGAGGATGGCATCGGAGGTTGTCTTCTGCCTGTCATCTTACACACTTAAGTTCAACTGTACACACATAAAATAGAAAGAATACAATTCCACCATTACATCCCTCCCCAGTTCAATGACATCCACAGAGAGCTCTGGGAGGTGGTGCTAATGCAAATATCTGGGCAAAATCATCCTACGTTACTAATGTATCCTAATTTATCCCCACTCAGCCACATCCTCCCCAGCTGTCTTTTAGCACTGATGCATTCTACTAGATTTATTAGATTAGGTTTTATGTTTCCCACTCCTCTTGTTAACCAAAGTCCAAAGACAACCAACCCCATTCAGTCTTCTGTGATGCCTTCAATTTCCCCAGTGCTGGGAACCGCACTACAACCTCCTCTGCGGGTGACCCTCGTAGCTCTGGTGTTTCTCCTAGAATGCCACAAGTCCATGCCTAAGGCTGCCTCCGCAGCAGCTTCATTACACTCTGCTAAAAATCCATTGCTCATTTTAATTTCTTTCAACCAAATGGCTGCCCCTCACTTCTCATCTCTAACTAGCTTGTCCCTGACAGGAAAATCATCATGAAATCCCAAGCTCTTCTCCCTCTTCAGAGCTCTTCACTAGATCCCACCCTGAGATCAGAAAACTTAATAATCGTCCCCTCAGAGACAGGGCTTAACTCTCTCCCTACCAAATCACATTAAAAAATAACTACCATTGATGGCTGTGCCTTTCTGTTTGTGAGCACAATGCTCTTAAGATTTCTGTGGGGAAAATTTGTGTGGGTGAAAGACAAGTTTATGCTGAAGATCAGTGTGTGCCCTGCCTCTCTGTATGCACTGACCCAGAAGTAGCATGCAGAAGACTCTGTGGATAAAAGCAGCAGAGAGCAAAGGAGCAAACACCATTTACATGGGATAACTGTATGGGGCAGATTTTGCTAGGGATTTGGGGCTGGTACAGGCCGGTGCTGCAATCCATTAGCAGACAACCTAGAGTTAGAAGCTGACCATGTCTA
This sequence comes from Uromys caudimaculatus, assembly GCA_028551405.1. Taxonomy (NCBI): domain Eukaryota; kingdom Metazoa; phylum Chordata; class Mammalia; order Rodentia; family Muridae; genus Uromys; species Uromys caudimaculatus. The sequence continues at coordinate 72,333,058 of CM052714.1, forward strand.
CTCCTCAGCACTCTCAAACCTTTCCTGCATGGGCCCAGATGTCCCCATGGCCTCAGGGGGCAGCACAGGCCAGTCAGATCAGCCTGTCTCCCTCTCCTAGGCATTGGGCCCTCAGAAATCCACAGACATTGACACAGACCCCAACTGCAGCAGGACCACAGACCCGGACATGGCCCTTGGCGGCAGGCCACATACCCCATCTTTCCCATCTCTCTATCACACATTCATTAATTGCAGTGGCACCTGTGACCAGTGCTTGGGTATCTTCCTTCCGGCCTCCCCAGGCCAGCAGGACCAGGGCAGGCAAGGAGATATCCTTTAGAATAAAAAATGGGATCGACCATTTAGCTGATTTAAAGTCTTTCCCCCACCCCAAGCCAGGGCCTCAGTCACTCTGTAGGTCAGGCTGACCTGAAACTTCACTATGTGTCTTAGCTTCTTTTATGTTGATGTGATAAAACACTCTGGCAAGATCAGATTAAGGGAGAATGGGTCTGTTTGGCTCACAATTCCAATTGCAATCCACCGTGGCAGGAACGTCAGATGCCGGGGTATGGAAGCAGCCAGCCACGTGGCATTCAGTCAGAAGCAGAGCACACTGGATTCATGTGTGTATCCCAGTACTCGGCCACGTCACAGTTTTATACAGTCCAGATCTCACCTTGACTCTGCAACCAAGATGATCCCCAAAAGCATGCCCAAATCGCCTGGGTTATCCTAGGTTTTGCCGAGATAACAGTTAACACTAATCACCACACTGTGTACTCTGGATAATCTCAGACTCACATCCCTTTTCCTCAGCCTTCTGAGTGCTGGGGTTGCAAGTATGAACCGCCATGCTTAGCTAATGTTTTTAAGTTCTGTTTTGTAGTCATTCATTCAAGATTCTGTATTCATCACTTACAAGGCTCTACAGACTCAGGAGTAATCAATTACACAAGAGTACACTCCCCTGAAGCAAATGCATAGGGTATACAGATGAAACAAAGTACAATGTAGAGCAAAGACATTGGTTCTAAGGATTATGGAGACAAAAGCAAGCCAGGGTAGTAGTTTAAAAGGTGAGGAGCTATCTTACCAAAAAGGGGCAACCATATGGCCTGGGTTTTCTTGTGAAAACTGGGTTCATCAGGGACAGATGTCATAATGAGCCTCGGAGTTGGTGATCCTAGGAATGTTGGAGCCATGGGGGGAGGGGGCGTTGGTGGGCAGGAGTCAGAGTCTTATCAGGAGCACCGGGTTTTCCTCCTCACTTCTGAAGGTGGGAAAGGAAAGGGCAGCAGAGACCAGGAACTGTGGCCAGTGCCCCGGAGCCTGCCTCACACCCAGGCAGGAACTGTGGCCAGTGCCCCGGAGCCTGCCTCACACCCAGGCAGGAACTGTGGCCAGTGCCCCGGAGCCTGCCTCACACCCAGGCAGGATGAAGGAAGCTCCAACGCCTGCTTGATTTTTTTATGCTAGAAATTCTGTGTGTGTGTGTGTGTGTGTGTGTGTGTGTGTTTCATGCATATGTGTGTGGGAGTGTGTATGCAGGGGCACATGCACATATGTGGAGACCAGAGGTTGATTCACTTCATTATTTTATTATTCTTGGGTAATTTCACATATGAATACAATGTACTTAAATCATATTCACCTCACTCTTCAACTCCTTCGACTTCCTCCATCTTCCCTGTAGCTTCAGATCTAGTTAGTGCATGTGAGCATAGGACTACCTACTGGAGGGTGGACCTAAGAGACCTGACCTTCCCTCCCTCGGTGTCCTACATGTTCCATCTCTCCTGGTGAGGTGCCTGGATGGACACCGCTGGTACACCAGCTTGGGGGAGGCAAGGCAAAGTCTAGAACGGGTGGGTGGAGTCTGAGATCTGTCCTTTTCCTCCCTCTGTGGTGTCAGACATTGCCGTACACCAGACGGAGGAAAATGAAGCCGAGTCTGGGACAAATAGGTTCCCCAGGTCCAACCGGGAACGCTGGGAGTGTTAAAGCTCTTAGAAAAGGAAAACAGAAGTTTGGGACGCCAGCACTGGGCAGGTGGTTGCAGTCCTGGGTCCTGAGGAGGTGGCTGTGGCTGCTATGTCAGCAACCAGAGTTCTGCTATGAGCCTCTTCCAGGTGTGGAAGCCTGGCCAGGCAAGCGGGTCCAAGGTCGAGTTCTTCAGGGGAGAGAGCCCTTCCCCCCCACCCCCCAAGCATTACAGCCCAGAAAAAAAACAACCAGTCTCAGGTGGTCCTTGGCACCTTTACTCCATGTGGACAGGGACCATGTGAACCTTGGGGAGTGGGATGGGATTTGGGGGTTAAATACATCCTATTGGCTGAGGGTAAGATGCTGGTGATGCTCTATTTGCATGGGGAAGAACTCCAGGGGTGGTGCTACCTGACCTACTGCATATTGCCTTAGTTGAAGGTCCTGATTACAGGCTCCAGAGCAGGTGTGGAGGCAGGGAGGGAGCCACCCCACTCCTGCCACCTCAGATCACTGAGATTCCCAGGGTTTAAGCAGGCTCCACCTCACCAGTCTCATGCCTGTCAGGTGGCATAGTCTATGAGCCCTACACCTGAGCAGCCATCACCCACCAAAAACTCAGGTAAGGCTGAGGCTTTCTGCCTCCCTTATGTCTTGAGACATGGTCTCTCAATGAACCTGGTGCTTACTGATCCAACTGGGTTAGCAGAATGAGTTCCATGGATCTGCCTCCCTATCCCCCACCACCACAGCCCCAGGGTTCAGGGTACAGAGATGAACAGTCATACCTAGCTTTTATGTGGGTGTTGGTTTTACAGGGATCTGAACTCAGGTCTTCCTTTTCACAGCAGGCACTTTGATGATGGAGCTGGTTCCCTAGCCCCTTGGTTAATAATTTTTTGGGGGATAAACTATCCCCCAGATGCACATGCTGAAGCCCCAAACTCCAGTTGCCTGGGATGTGACTGGAGTCAGAGACAAGGTCTTTATAGAGATAATCTAGTTAAAAATGAAGATCAGGTGTGATGTAATCCTAGCACTCTCAAGGCTGAGGAAGGAAGGTCACAAGTTTGAGGCCAGTTGGGCTACATAGTGAAATCCTGTCTCAAAACAAAAGTTAACATGAATCCATAGAGGTGATCCCCATCCAATGTGACTGATGTGTGTCCTTAGAAGGGACTAGGACATAATGGACCCAGAGGAAGGCTGAGGAAAGACACAAAGGAGACAACCAACTATATGCCAAAGAGGTGGACCTCAAAGAGAAACAATCTGGCCAGTCCTTTGGTCTTGGGCTTCCAGCATCCAGATCTATGAGAAAGCTAACTTCTGTTGTTTAAGCTCCCAGGAGTAGGTTGTTAGGGACAAGCTGATGCACACCCTTATAGCAAACCAGTATGTCCAAAAGTTCCATTCTTTACAGCCAGCTGAGGTTCGGAATAGAAATGGGGAAAAGTGGCTCAAGAAGGAAAGGGGTGTGATGGATTCCAAAGACTAAGAGCTGAGCACATGGATATGCTGGTGAATCTGGGGCTGATCAGATGAGGCAGGGAGGAAGAAGACTCTTGTCACTAGCTTCTGCCATGTGTACAGACATAGCTGGAGCTCCATAAGATTCAGCCATAGCATAGATAATGTTCCAGCTAATGGAGAAGGAACCAGAGATTCAGGGGGGGAAAAGATGTGAGTGTCTCACAGTCAGCCCCAAGGTAGAGACCCATGCCCAGAGCCATGACTTCACTGACGGCAGACTTCAGGGGCTTCCTGGATTTGCTGTGTTTGCCCTGTGCGTCTTATTCAGCTCCTGACCCTCAGGGCCTGGACCTTCCCGGGAACAAATGAACAGGTCACTCCTTGTCTGTTGGTTTTATGCTACAACTTTCTACCATAACTAAAACCCACTTGGGGGCAGGACTATAGCACTTGCTCTGTAGCCACCACAACACTTGAAATGTCGAATGTTTGCCAAGTGAACTAGTATGATCCCTTTCTTTAGTTCCTGAAAAAGTGAGGCAGATTAACTCAAAGTCCAATGTGATTTCTTTCTGAAAGCCTTCCAGTGATGGCCAGAAGATAACTGGTCAGTTATCCATCAGCTTCCCAAGGTCCACTGCTGCCCGTCAAGCTTGTCTCATGTTATCCCAGAACTCAGGCAGTCCCTGGAGTGGAAGTACACCTGTAACTCCAGTTAAACCCATCTCGTGGAACCAAGACCTGAAGAGGCCCTCAGTGCAGGTCCCCATAGTGACAATAGGATCATTCACTAAGAGCATGTCTGCACAATAAAAAGAGCTGTAAAATTACTCTAAATGTATAGTAACATATACAGCATGCACCTAGGAAGAACTATTCCCCGCAACGGGGGCCAGAGAGATGACTACGTTAAGAACTGCTATGCGATTAAGAACAGGGTCCTCTTGCAGAGGACCCTGTTCTGCTCCTAGCAGCCACACCGAGTGGCTTACAACTGCCTATAACTCTATCCCCAGAACATCTGATGCCTCTTCTGTCCTCCAAAGACATTGCGCTATCTATGTGTACCAACCCAAACCATACACAGACACATTTACACACACATAATAAACTATATAAATAAAAAATATTTTAAAAAACATCACCACAATGGTGTCTCAACATAGCCAAACCACCCTACACTGTCCAGGAATGGCTCAAGACCTCGGGCATCTGCCCAGACCCATGCACCCAGCTCAAAACTGCACGCTGCTCTCATGTGCTCTCTCATTCAGTGAAGGCCAAGCCAACAAAGCCAGGGCAGCTTCAGGGACATCCGGCTGTCTGGGGATTCTGAGCTCACTTTAATGCTTCACTTTTTCCATCTTGAAGTCCTGGATACCTCTTGAGCCAGGAGCTCTCTCTATCGCATCACTAGTGATAGCCTTGTCACTTATTGTACCCGCTACTGATAACACACTTCAGGGACTCTTCTCCTGCAGTGCTGTGATTTACAAAAAAGACAGAGCTGTGTCAATATGGGTTGAGAATATGATTGTCAAGCAGGGTCAGCAGGTGCTCTCACTCACTGAAGTCACAAGAGAGGTTACCATCAGCAGCAGGATGTGAGGTGGACTCTGGAAGAAGACTAACAGCCAGCAGCAGGAGGTCCTACTACCACAGCAGAACTGAACCAAAGCCAGATAGACCTAATTAGCAGATAGCCTAATCCTGCTATAGGACAACTGGGAACAGGGTTCAGACTCTGGGGAGCACAGATAGAGCCAGGGTTAGACAAAGAAGGGTCCCCATCTCAACGGGTGACTCAGGCTGCAGTGAACTCCAGCAAACTAGGAAGAAAAAGTTGTTGATCTATGTGTCCCCGGGGCTCCTGGTGGGCTGCTGAGCAAGGGCGCAGCACTCCAGATATAACTATCACTGCCCACGTGATAGTGGCAAACTGTTAGCAGGGAAAATACAGTGCCTAAAGCCTGGGCGGACAGGCAAAGGGAATTTTACTGGAGCTTAGTCAGGATTAGCAGCTCACGGCCCTGGTAGCTCCTGGTATCTGATTTTCTTTGCTGCTGTATAGTTTTTGTCAAAGTCCCAGAATGTAAGATGTGTCTTCAGTGTTTGTGCTAAAATCAGAACACACATCCCCGATATACCTCTATGTCCTCCTTCTGCTTCCCTCCTACACTTCTCCCCTCCCATCTTTCTCTGTCCCCTCCTCCTTCCTTTCTGAGCAGTGTCAGACCAGGACAGAGGTGGATGGATGTGTGCATATGTACGTTTATGCTTGTGAATGTTTACACACACAAACACTTCCATGTGTGCCTGTGTGTCCTGTCTCCACTTCACCAGATTATAAACTGGAATCTTCCTCCACCTTTCTGTCTGTCCTTACTCACTCTCTCACAGCCTCTCTCAGTCCTGTGAACATTGTCCTTGGTCACACTGCCTTCGGCCTCAGCTAGCTCTGTCAGACCCTGGCCTCTCTGGTACATCGTTCACACCCACGCCTCTCAGTGGATGGCATTTCAGGGATGCTCAGAGGCCCATAGGAGTAAGACCTTCAGTCCACACTCACTACGATCACATTTCAAGGCCTGAGAATTCTGTGACAGAGCACCTTATCCACCACTCATCTTACCATCCATCCACTGGCATGTCAGATCAATATCACTGAGCCTCTGCCAGAGCCTGGCCACCAGCAGAGGAACATTTGTATACAGGACAGGAGTCCACTATCAGCTCTGCCAATGTTTGTCAAGACAGCATCCCACACGGCCATACCAGGACTCTGCTCAGGCTGTTACTGCTCCTTTTCTTACCTGGTAAAATCATTCTTAGGGCCAGAGAGACAGCTCAGAGGCTAAGAGCATTTGCTGTTCTTATAAAGTACCCAAGTTCAACTCCCAGAATTCAAGCTAGGCAGTTTACAACTGCCTATAAATCGAGGAAATTCAATGCCTCTGACCTCCATGGAAACTGCATTGAAGTGCACATAACCAGCACAGCTATACACACATATATACATATTTTTAAAATGCATGTGTGCATTTTAAAAATATGTCTGTGTCACAAAAATGCTCAAAAAAAAAAAAAAAAGCTCCATTTCAATCACTGATATCAAAGACCATGCATCCATCTGGATGAATGTAGCCAAAGTTGACAAGGTCACAGACAGGTTTAATGGCCAGTTTGAAACTTAAGCTATCTTCAGGGTCATTCATAGTATGGGTGAGTCAAATGATTCTGTTCTCTGACTGACAAAGAGCCAAAGGCATCATCTCAAAGAATTTCTGACCAGCAAAAGTTGTGTAATATTTGTCATAATTAAACAAATAAACAAAAAAAAATCTCAACTCACTGTGACTCCGATTCTTTACAAATCCCCCTCTGAAGCATCAGTTCCTCAGTTTCTGTAATGGTATCACTACTTACCAGGTATGTGACTCTGGGTAAACTTCTTAACTTCATTCATAGAGTCTTAGTATCCTCAACCTGAAAAGCAAGTATCATAGTATTAAAATTGCATATGTGGTTGTTGAGGAATCTAAGTAAGATTTTGTTATTAAATATTTACAGCAGGGTTAGGCATTATCTTCAGTGTCTTGGCTCCCACCTGTGGTTTACCATGTGCTTTTTGCTCTGGCTGTCCTGTCTCCTTGTTCAGACTGTGTCCTCTGGTCAATTTTTCATTTCTGGGGATCAGAAATAGTCATTCGTCTTTGTACTACAGCTCTGCTCACAGTGGGTGTATAATAAATATTGTCTTAGTGCATTTCCCTGCTATACAGCGATAGGTGGCTCAGGATGAGGGCTGGAGAGCCGCCTCACTCCAACCACCATCTGTTCTAGCTTGTTCAGGGTTCTGGATGCTCGGCAGAGCTAACCACTGAGAGTGCACAGATCTAGCCACACACCTAATGCTCTTTCTATTAGAGGAGCAGGAGGGAATTAGTCAGGGTTCTCCAGAGGAACAGAATCTATAGAATAAATATTATTAGAAAGGAAATTTATTAGATTATCTTACACAACACAATCTGAGTAGTCCAACAATGGCTGCCTGTGTGCTGGAGAGGCAGAGAATGAGGTGGCTGTTGGTCCCCAGGTCCCCAAGACCTCAGCTGTCCAAGCACGACACTTAAAGACCAGTGTTCTTGGAGAGCCAATGGTCTTCAGTTTACATTAGAAAGACAAAGAAACTGAGTTCAGATAGCAGCAAAGGACAGCAGCAGCCATGGCAACAGAGCAGATGTACTCACCTGGAAAGATGGAAAGTGGACAGACAGAAGTGGTAGCTTTTCCCTCAAGCCTCCTTATACCTAGGCCGCTGCCTAGAAGGTCCTGCCCACTGCTCTAGAAGATCAATCCTTCCTGAAAATACTCATCCACAGATGTGTGTCTCCTAATTGATGTCAGATCCAATCAGACTGACAAACAAGGTTGACCATCACAGGAGTGATGCTGGAACACAGATCTGAGCTCCTGCCCCTTGGAGAGCAGAATGGAGGCAGGCATTTCCTAGAGGCAGAGGCTATGGTCAGTTTATCCCAGAGAATGCAACTTTACCCAATCTGCCCTGTTCAGATTTTCTAGTTGCCCAGGAAGGAACTCCATCAAGTACTGTGGGCCACTGAGGTGGGTGCCTGGTAACAAAGGAGTTGCCTTAGAAGAGAGAGAGCTATGGAGGCAGGGGCAATGGCGGGCGGGTGTTTGTGCTGGCCCTTATTTTCTGATTAGTTGACATGTACCAGTTTTCCCTCTGTTTTAGTTTAGATTTTAGTTGTAGCAGCCCAGGCTAGCTCACAGAAATCCCCCTGCAGCAGCCTACCAAGTGCTGGGCATATAGAGCACTCTAGCTCTTTACTTTGCATAGCTATGTCACATGATATCTCTACCTTTAGGATTTCCATACTGACTGTTCCAGTATGCAGCAACCAACAATGAACTGGGATTTCCATCTCCCTACATCCTTGCCAGCATTTACTTTCAGGGTTTTTTTTCCCTTAACAAGGAGAACATTCTGGGAGAATGAGCTTGTTTGGACTCACTGCTCCAGTGGGGATCCAGTCATTGTAGCAGCAGGAAGGAGCACAAGACCAGCCTGCCAGGCAGGAAGCATACTGGTCATATTTCGCCTGCCCACAAGAAATGGAGAGAGAACAGGAAGTTAGGCCAGGAGATGAAGCTTCAAAGCTTCCCCCAGTGACATACTTCATACAGCTCCTAAAATGTCCATAACCTTCCCAAACAGTGCCATCATCTGAGGGGCAAATGTCCAAATACATGAGCCTGTGGGAGACGCTCCGCCCTGCCCTGCATGGCCCCCCTCCAGTGTGCCTCTCCCTTTCCCTCTCTCTCCCTCTATCTCTATTGTTGTTGTTTTTTGAGACAGGATTTCTCTGTGTAGCCCTGGAACTTGCTTTGAAGACCAGGCTGACCTCAAACGCACAGAGATCTGCCTGAGTCTGCATCCCAAGTGATGGGATTAAAGGCATGCACCACTGTGCCTGGCTGACATCGCTTATTCAAACTGCAGCAATAACCCACACCCAGGCTACTCCAGAGAGGAGGAACATGTTTGCTTTTCCTTAGTGCACCTTAGTGAATGCAAAAGCACAGTCTGAACTAGCAGCCTTGGTACCCAGGTCTCTCTTCATTCATCGAGTATGGCTATTCACCTGGGGCCCTGCTCTCTGTCCAGCCAAGTTCTCAGTCATCACTCTCATTTAGAGACAAGGCCACCTGATGGATACAATTTGGACGGAAGAAAAAAAACCTGGTGTTTTAATGGGAGGATGGGGAGGCAGGGTAGGGGTGCTTTTGAGACGGAGCCTCAGGTAACCCAGGCTGACCTTGAACTCCTGGCTCTCCTGTTTACTGATTCCAAGTGTTAGGATTACATGTATACATTACAATGGGGTTCCTGGGGCTAGAACCTGGCATCTTTAATAAGCTAGATAGGCACTGTACTACTGAGATACCTTCCTACCCATTTTAATTTTTTATTAGTGTATAGTGTACAAAAATAGGTTCAATAGAGACATTCAGTTCAAGAATGTCATGTTCTGGGATCACACTTGTCCCAGTACCTTCCCCTGCCCTCCTCCCCCCTCCTGTTTACTCCACTCCTTTTCCTAAATACGCTGCTTGCAACTTTCCCCGCGCGCGCGTGTGTGTGTGTGCGTGTGTGTACATATCACCCAAATTCTAAATGAGAAAAAAAAAGTATTTCTTTCTGAATCTAGCTTATTTGACTTAATATGATCTCCAGTTGTATCCATTTTCCAGCAAATAGCATTTTGTTCCTCTTGATAACTGAATAAAAAGCTTCATCGTGTGTGTGTGTGTGTGTGTGTGTGTGTGTGTGTGTGTGTGTGTGTGTGCGTGTGTGTATATATAATACACACACACAATTTTCTTTCTCTGTTTACTTGCTGATGGGCCTTGAGCTTGGCTGTTGTGAATAGAGCCAAAATAAACAGGATTTTGCAAGAATCCTTGCGATATGCTGACTTAATAATCTTTTGAGTATATTCCCAGGAGTGGTATGGCTGGATCAAATGGTCATTCTATTTTTAGTTTTCTGAGGAAACTCCATTCTGGTTTTCTTTTTCTTTTCTTTTCTTTTCTTTTCTTTTCTTTTCTTTTCTTTTCTTTTCTTTTCTTTTCTTCTTCTTCTTCTTCTTCTTCTTCTTCTTCTTCGTTTTTGTTTTTGTTTTTGTTTTTGTTTTTGTTTTTGTTTTTGTTGTAACCCCCTAGCCCCTAGCCCCTAGCCCTGCCTCTATGAGGGTATTCCCCCACACACCCACTCTCCTCTTCCCACCTTGACATTCCCCTTTACTGGGGCATCTAACACCCTCAGGCCCAAGGGCCTCTCCTCCCCCTGATGGCGAACAAGGCCCTCCTCTGCCACATACGTGGTCCGAACCATGGGTCCCGCCATGTATATTCTTTGGTTGGTGACCCAGTCTCAGGAAACATCAGGAGGTCAGGCCAGTTGACAATATTGCTTCCTCCATGGGGCTGCAAACTTCCTCAGCTCCTTCAGTCCCTTCTCTAGACCTCTCATGGGGTCTGGGACCTCACACGCAGCCCAATGGTTTCTGTGAAGTGAATCTTGGGTATTCCGAACTTTTGGGCTAATATCCACTTATCAGTGAGTACATTAATCGTGTTCATTCTTTTGTGATTGAGTTACCTCACTCAGGATGATATTTTCAAGTTCCATCCATTTGCCTGCAAATTTCATTAAGTCATTGTTTGTAAAGACTGAGTAGTATTCCATTGTGTAAATGTACCACATTTCTGTATCAATTCCTCTGTTGAGGGACATCTGGGTTGTATCCAGCTTCTGGCTATTATAAATATGGCTGCTATGAACATAGGAGAGCATGTGTCCTTATTACATGTTAGAGCACCTTCTGGGTATATGCCCAGGAGTGGAATAGCTGGGCCCTCAGGTAGTATTATGTTCATTTTTCTGAGGGTCCATCAAACTGATTTCCAGAGTGGTTGTACCAACTTGCAGTCCCACCAACAGTGGAGGAGTGTTTCTCTTTCTCCACATCCTCACCAGCATCTGCTGTCACCTGAGTTTTTCATCTTAGCCATTCTGACTGGTGTGAGGTGGAAACTCAGGGTTGTTTTAATTTGCATTTCAATGATGACTAAGGATGTTGAACATTTCTTTAGGTGCTTCTCAGCCCTGCGAATTTCCTCAGTTGAGAATTCTCTGTTTAGCTCTGTTCCCCATTTTTTGATAGGGTTATTTGGTTTTCTGGAGTCTAACTTCTTGAGTTCTTTGTATATATTGGATATTAGCCCTCTATCGGACATAGGATTGGTAAAGATCTTTTCCCAATCTGTTGGTTGCCGTTTTGTCCTATTGACAGTGTCCTTTGCCTTAC
>CM052714.1:72344896-72367396 GCA_028551405.1 Uromys caudimaculatus
GTGTGTGCATGTGGGGTGTGTGTGTGCATGTGGGGTGTGTGTGTATATGTGTGCATGTGGTGTGTGTGTGCATGCGGTGTGTGTGTGTGCGTGCATGTGGTGTGTGTGTGTATGTGTGTGTGCACGTGTGTGTGTGCATGTGGTGTGTGTGCATGTGGGTGTGTGTGTGCATGTGGTGTGTGTGTGTGTGCATGTGGTGTGTGTGTGTGTGTGTGCGTGCATGTGGTGTGTGTGTGTGTGTGCATGTGGTGTGTGTGTGTGTGTGTGTGTGCATGTGGTGTGTGTGTGTGTGTGTGTGTGTGTGAGACATATCTGTGAATATGCAAGTGGAGGTCAGAGGACAGCTTTACAGAGAGTCTTTTCCTTTCACCTATGCAGATTCTGGGATCCAGCTCAGGTGATCAGGTGTACAACCAGTGCTTTCACCCACCGACTCATCTTACTGGCACCACTTTAGAGTTTTAAAATGACTACAGAACAAGGTTAGTTGGAATCAATTGTAGCTCAAAGAGTTATATAAAGATGTAACGACAAACAAAAAATGTGGAGGAGGGGAGTGGGGAAGACTGAAAAGTTCTCACAACCACCTGTGACTCCAGCTCCAAGGGAGCGAAGGCCTTCCACCCACCACGAAAAACTGTACGCACATAGACACACACCCATGCCCCTACATACGTAGAACTTTTAAAGCCTTCAAATTTTGTTAAAACTAGAGTTTTAATTAGAAAGCTAATTACATTCACTGTTTTCAGAAAGATGTTTCATAACCCGTTCATTGAATAAATGTAAGCAAGGTCTCTGCAGGCCCAATGAGAGAACTCCCAGTGAGAGTGCCGGGACAGGGGGTGTGGGGTGCAGGGGGTGTGTCTCTTAGAAGTGGGGGTGCAGGGGGATGTCTCTTAGAAGTGGGGTGCAGGGGGTATGTCTCTTAGAAGAAGTGTGGGGTGTAGGGGGTGTGTCTCTTAGAAGTGGGGGTGCAGGGATATGTCTCCTAGAAGTGGGGGTGCAGGGGGTATGTCTCTTAGAAGTGGGGGTGCAGGGGGTATGTCTCTTAGAAGTGGGGGAGGGGAAGGGTGAATTAAGATAAAGGAGCAGATGAAACACAATGAGAGGCAACCAGAGAGTGGGACCTTTAAGAACTGTGGAGGCCTTGGGTTTCGTTTCCAATACTGTTAAAAGAGGAGGAGGAGGGAGGACGGAGGAGGAGGAGAAGGAGGAAGAGAGGAGGAGGAAGAGGAGCAATGAGGAGGAGGAGGAGGGAAGGAGGGGGAGGAGGATGGGGACATGGTCATAGATCGACAGACACCTCAACTAGGCTCATGTCTTTTCAAGATTATTCTTGCCAGAGCACAGGGAAAGGTAACTGCACGTGAGCCCACCATGTTCACTAAGCAGGGAATACAGAAAGCATGAAGAATTTAGAAATGAGACAAGGAGTAGGTCCAGAGGACTTCAGGAAGTGACTTCATGGAAACTGGGAACTGAAGGACCACACCTGTAGGAGACAGAATGGCATCTTGAGGTCCAGTGATCAGTGGTTACAGAGCCATGTATGCTCACACTGTGCTGGCTTATCATCAGCTCACCATCACGGCTGAGGTGCCCATGCCTGCCAGTTTCCAGTTTAGAAAGCTAGGGGAAGTGTGTGTGTGTGTGTGTGTGTGTGTGTGTGTGTGTGTGTGTGTGTGTGTGTGTGTGCGCGTGTTTACCCATGCTCCAGATTTGTGTTTGTGCATACACACACTCATACGCACACACACACACAACTATACTAAAACTTTCCTGAGGCTTCTCTGGAAAGACCACATTCTAGGGCTGGCAAGAGGGCTCAGTCCAGGAAAGAGCTTGCTGCTTGAACGTGAGGGTCTGAGTTCAGGTGCCTAGCATATACATAAAATGTTAGTTGCAGGGGCATGTGTCTGTAAAACCAGTACTGGGGAGGCTGAGTCAGGAGGATCTTTGGTACAGGCCAGACAATTGAGCTAAATCAGTAAGCTTCAGGTCTCTCACTGATGAAAGATCCTGTCTCAAAATAATAAGGTGCAAAGAGACTTGAGAAGAAACCTACTATCAACTGCTCCCCAGACACACACCCCGAAGTGCACCTGCACGAGCTGAACACACACGAGGTTACCTTCCTGCACTGTACAGCTCCCTTCTTTGAAATCAGTAGAGCATAGCATTCAAATTTACCTCCTCATCGTTTGCTTTCTCTTCTTTCTGGAAGAACTAGTCCCGTTCCCAGGGAAACGGAGGCAGAGTTCTGACTGTCCTCCAAAGGATTCCATACCAACTCCTCTGCAAGGCACGGTGGCTCCCCGCCCACTCCAGCCTTCTCCTAGCTGCAGCAACCAACGGCAGGGCTTTCTGACAGCTCTCTGATGCTGAGTTAATTGAGGTTCCCAGTTAAGACTTCTCTTCCTCCTCCCACATGCATAGGAAACCGTATTTTAGGCTCACGTTTCTTGGTAAATCTGACTGAAAGGACAGGGCACATCCTATTCCCAATGAATGCTTTTTGAGTACAAAAAACAGTGACGCGGGGCATCTTAGAACCTCTCAGGTAAACTAAGCATGTAATTGTAACAACCATTCCCTTAGGGGTGTGTGTGAGCTTCCTACCCCTCACAAAAGATTCTGTCCTCACCTCTTCCTTTATCCTTCCACACTCTCAAAGCGTTCGTGGGCCATGTAAGGCTATCTAGACTACAGTTTCTCCTCCCTAGCCACAGGGGCTAGCCATTTTGGGCACAACTGTTCATGCCCTGTGCAGAATGATACATGCTGTAAGTAGCTTCTCATCTGGACTGTCTCTGGCTGATAAAGAGATGCTCTTCATTAGATGCAGCTATTGTCAGTGCCAGTCTCCTGTCATAGGTTCAGGAAGACTCACTGGAAAGATCACATCTGCTTAATGAGATGCGTCCAACAGCCTACCACTGTTCAGGGGCTCATGTGGTCCTTTCCAGCATCCCTCCTTGTGTCTCTCTAGTGGATACCTTCCAAGACAATGTATCCATTTGTCTATTCTACCCCTCACTACTCTATCCCTGTGGCCCCACTGCAGGTTTGCACCTCAGACCCTCCCAGTCTGAATCAACCCCGACAGGAAACTTGCTTAAGCAAGACTTCTCCTAGCTCAGACCTCAAATGCTCTGTTACCTACAGAATGAAGTCCGCCTCACCCTGGCGCCCGAGGAATGCTACCATCCCCTTGACCACATTTTCTCTCTCCAGCCTTTTCTCTACACTTGTCTGGGCATCTTCAGCTTTGGAAGCTCGTCTGCCTTCACACTCCCTCACACAATGAGCTCTAGAATGCACAGCTAGACTCCGATGACCAAGTTGGTCTGGCCCCTTGTTTACGTCTCCTCTCTACACGTTTACCCCTGAAACTATTCCCTGTTGCTCTACAAAGGGGTTAAGGGAGGAGCTCTCCATAAAATATCGGAGAGAAACTGCCTTGTTAGTGCTAAAGGGCTGGGTAAAACTCTGTTATATTCCACTGATTGTCCTTGCTTATGGCTCCTCCAAAGCCTGACAGGGCTTCACACCACTTCCCCATCAAAAGGGCTGTCTCTCTCCTTCCTCCACTCAGCTAACAGCAATTACTTCAGTGCAGCCCAGTTCAGCTTCTACCCTTTTCTAAACCCTCTGCTTATTTCTCTATCCATAATGATTCTCCTTATTTCACCTCCTACAAGTCTTAAGCTTTAGATGAGCATCCAACATTTGATATTTAACAATTATTATGCTCTTAATATTCATGCATGCAAATCTTATATGTGGTATCTTATATAGTAGTATCTTTTCAATAAATAAATGTTAAAAATAAGGTAGTATATTTATATTATGTATATTTTATTCTGGATTTGTGTTTGTGTGAGTAGGGGGGCATGTGTGCACATGTATGGGGGAGTGTCTATGTATGTATGTGTGTGTGTATGTGTGTATGTGTACGTATGTGTGTGTATGTGTAAGATATGTATTTATGTGTATGTATGTGTATATGTGTATATATGTATGTGTGTATGTCTCTATGTGTATGTATGTGTGTATGTATGTGTATATGTATGTGTCTCTATGTGTATGTATGTGTGTGTGTATATGTGTGTGTATGTATGTATGTATGTCTCTATGTGTATGCGAGTGTGTATGTATGTGTGTATGTATGTATGTATGTCTCTGTGTATGTATGTGTGTATGTATATGTGTGTGTATGTATGTCTCTATGTGTATGCGTGTGTGTATGTATGTGTATATGTATGTATGTATGTCTCTATGTGTATGCATGTGTGTATGTATGTGTGGTGCTGGGGATGGAACCTAGAGCTTTGCTTATACTAAGCAAGTGCTCTACTACTGAGTTACATGCCCACCTCATGTTATATACATTTTACTACTATCAACAACAGTACATCCCAATCGCCAAGGACTGACTGTTGTACTTAGAGTGCTGATGACTATCAGTCCAATTGGTAAAATTAACAAGTGCGGCCTCACAAGGCTGGCAGTAGCACTCAACACATATGGATCACTGTATTGCATAGAAAGCTGCTTCACCCTAACTCTGTCTAAGGCTGTGACTGAGGCACAACCCAATGATGTATGAAAGAAATTTATCTTTGTTTCATAAATGAACACACTGAGGCTTGAAAGATACGGGGACTCAACCGCAGTTCAACAGAAAGAAAGAACCAAGCAGAGCTAAGGACCATCAGAGTCTCCTGAATCTGTGAAAATCCACAAGCCTGTCCATTTGTCCAAACAATTAGTTCCTTTTCTTCCTGAGAAAAACCTCAGACGACAGTACATATCACAGCTGGGGGTGTAGCTCAGTGATAGAGCACTTGCCTAGTAGGTATGAAGCCACAGGTTCAATCCCCAATATTGAAAACAAACAAAAAGAGCCTGGGCTCCATGCCCTTAAGTGGCCTTAGCCCACAAAGAGCACAGGAGGGGCAGTCCAAAGGCTCCCCCTCTCAGCCCCATCCTCCCACACACCTGTCATTCCAGGCTGTCTGATCCAACAACATGGCCACATGTTAGGGGAGGCCAGGCTGACAGGACAGACAGCTCCATGGAGAATGGGTCCATCTAAACTGGAAAGAATGCAGCCAGACTGGAATGTCTACAGAAGTGTAATGATCATGGAATCGGGTACAGGTTAAGGAGAGAAAGACCCTTTAGGTATGGAAGCAGGTTCCATAACCTCGCCTCCTGAGGTTAAAGACGGCTGCCCTGTGCTCTCAGGGACACTGCACAGTCAGGATTGCCGTTATGGCAAGTTTCCATCTGCCTAGGCTTCCCCAGGGAAGGGTTAAGGCTGAGCATATCCTTGATACGGAGGAAGCTTGTTTCTAGACTCCCATGGGAGACCATCAGTGTTAAAGCTTTTAACAGCCCCTGAAAGCAGCTTAACTTACCCTGAAAATGAGAGTCCCCAAACTGTCCCGTATAGTAAAGTTTCTCTCTAACTCCAGGTATAAACCTGATACATTACTGTTTCCTGTTTTGTTTTGTTTTTTGAGACAGAATCTCAGACATCCCAGGTTGGCCTCAACTTCACTATGCAGCTGAGGATGACCTTGAACTTCTGCTCCTCTTTTCTCCACCTCCCATGTGCTGGGATTATAGACATATACCACTACACTCATCTTACGTAACACTGGGGATTGAATCTAGGACCTTCTGGATGATAGACAAACACTCTACCAATTGAGCTACACTCCTAGCCTTCATTACTACTTTAAATATTCCATCTCTGATACTATAGGAGCTCTTCACCTCCCCTTGAGTTGTAGTTAAATTTAAAACACAATCTTCTTTACAGATTATATAGAGTCTACCCCAGGGACCCAATATGCTCTCACAGACAATGTGAGGGTGCAGCACACATACACCCTAAATCTAACATCTCTTGAGTGACCTTTAAAAAAAGCACCCTTCTGTTCCTGAGGCCTTCTGCAGCACGGCCTTCCACACCAGGGGGGCAGGGATTACCACAGTCCCAAGCCTCTGAACTGTGGGTATTATTAGGCACCACATCCATTAACGTGCCACCAACGTCACCAAGAGCCACCAGCATCTGTTGACAGATTGCATACCCGGCATATCACTGAAATGGCAAGTGCAGAGAAGGTGGCCCACAATAGAAACAATGGCATCTTGTCCATTCCTGGTTCCAATAGTGGCTCATAGGACAAATATAGAGGCCACTTCTCTGGCTGCACTGAGCTCATGGTTCCACACAATTTCACTGACTGCAGCAGGTCCTCTACCAAAAGTGGAAAGAGCTGTGTGCACATCCACTCAGGTCTGTGTTCTGAGGAAGCTGGGGCTTAGCTTCCCCAGGAGTCCCTAACACCCAAGCTAAGTTGTTTTTTTTTTTCTTTTTCTTTTGTTTTTCAATGTGTATTAAAAGCTGGCCTCCAACTTGCAGCAATCCTCCTGGCTCAGCCTCTTGTGTGCTGAGATTATGAGCATGTGGTATTATGAACATACTTCATGTGGTATTAATAATTGTAATAATTGGTCATAGAGGAATCCTAAAAAATATTAGGACAATGCCACTTACACAAAAACACTGTAAATATGTTTTTTAAATTAAATATGTCACAAAGTGTATTGATATGGCATCAGAAACTGAGGATGTCTATACCTTCTTTGTACTGTATTTTCTTAGAATCAACAGAAACTTCTAGAATCAGACTTTGGCTTTCAAAAATGGTGGGTAATCTTATTCCATCTCTAAGCTATGTTATTGTTTCTCATAAGAAATGACCAATCTTCAAAACAAAAACATAGAAGCAGAGTTCGTTTTTAATCCATGAAAAATGTAATAAAGCTTGTTGAGAAAACTTTTAAAAAGAAATGAGACATTCATTGCTGTAATTAAAATCACTCCTCAATTTCTTACCAAGTGGCTACATACCAACACATCCTGATGGTGCAAGTATAAGCCTCAGGCCATGGGCATCCCTCTTAGTAAGCTCTTTAACTAGATTCTGTTCTAAATGTATCAGTCTTGATCTCTTGTTCCCAAGAAAGGCAGTAATGACAGACACCTCAGGAAGCGAGGTGGGGTGGAAAAGTAGCATCATCAGAGGTTCATAGCAATAGTGGAAACAGAACTGTTACTGAGAATTTAAGAGAGAGTAAACAAGAAAAGAGAAATACTGATATAAAAGTAGTGCTTGGTTATTTGATAATTAATGCAAGCATGAAGCCTTTTTCCTTCTTGTTAACACCACCATAGATTTCCAACATTATACACTTACTGTCACACAATCACTTACAGGAGCAGCTATAGAAACTCCCAGCACCCTTACAGTCACACTTAGTATCCACTTAGAAGTAGGCTCTTAGAAGGGAAATCCACCTTGCTTATGCCCAGAAAAAGTAAGAAGATAAGGCATGGGGCACTGGCTTGGAGAACCAGCTTTTGTCGGAATGCTGGGTTAGTCTGTTGACTTGCCTAACCACCCAAGCTCTGTGCCAGGTCAGACAGAGGTGGCACTTAGCCTCCTGGTGAGCACCCCCTATTTGTTTTAGCCAAGAGGATCAAGAAGAAACCCTGAAATAATGGAATGTTCCATTAGGCCCCACAGAGCACCAACCAAGATGGGGAGGGAGCTCTTGGGAGCTGGCTGTCTCCTTCATCCCTGTGTGCTTACCTCAATGAACTATAAATAGTGTGAAATAATTATTACTTTGTAGGTGAATGTCTAGGGCTCTACAGCATCCCTCTTTAAGGAGCCTAACATGTTTAATAAATAGTTTTCAAATTCTTTTTGGACCAGACTTAGGGAAGTTGAGATAGAGTGGGTTTTCATTTTGTGTCAGTCTTGGGGCAAATGAAGACAGCAGGGCCTGTCACAAAACAACTTTAGGGCAAGGTCATGGGCGAAAGGAGAGCGGAGACTCTCAGATTCTAGTCTTTTGAACACCATTCGTTTTCCGACTTATGTTAACTTACACACACACACACACACACACACACACACACACACACACACACACACACACACACACACACACATCGGGTGATCGGGTGTCCTGTCTGTCTCTGGGTATGCTGTCCTTTCTGATGGTGGGGTGGGAGGCTGGGAGAACAACAGCACCTCCACCAGGAGGCCTCTTCTAGTGGCCACAGCCGGAGACACCCCAACCCCACAGCGACCCAGGCACAGACATGCGTGAGGGACCCTGCTGACCTTCCTCTGCTGCTTCTCCCAGGCCGGGTCGAGGAGCAGGTCGCGGTCCCACTCCTCCTCCTGGATCATGTACTCATCTTCGTCGTAAACGTAGTTGTACTGCACGCCGGGCTCTATCTGATTCATGGCGCTGGGTGGCTAGGGCGACTGGTGAGCGAGCGCAGCGCGAGGGATGGACAGACGGACGGAGAAATGGATGGATGGATGGATGAATGGATCGATGGATGGATAGGCGGCGGGCTGCGGTGACCTTCTCGCGGTTCCTGGGGCGGCACGCCTGGGCGCAGAGTCTCGGGCGAAGCACCAGCACGCCGACAGGCAGCGCCGCGCGGATTAATAGCCCGCTGAGAGTCACGTGCCGCCGGCCCCGCCCACACACCAGACCCCGCCCACTCCCCGTCTCCAACTCGTGCTGTTGGCTAGCTGGATAGCCCCGGTCAGGTCCCGCCGCCTTGACTCCGCCCAGCCCTGCTCTCCGCTGGCTTCCAGGGATGACCTAGGGGCACCTCGGACAGCGACCCGGAGGGAAATAGGGAGGGCTGGAGGCCACTGGGGAAAGGACACCTGTGGATCTGGTCCCACCTCGCACAGCGCACCCACGGGTTCCAAAGACTCGCTGCGAAGTCACGTTTTCCGTGTCTCCACAAGTTAGCTGAAAAATCTCCCTCACCCTTCCTCTTCCTCCCCCTCTCCAACCTCTCTCTCTCTCTCTCTCTCTCTCTCTCTCTCTCTCTCTCTCTCTCACACACACACACACACACACACACACACACACACACACACACACACACATCACACACACACACTCCCCTCCGCTCCTTCCACCTCCCCTCCTCCTTTCCTTCTCTCCACTCCTCCTCTCCTATTTGTCTTTCTCTTCTCTTCTCCCCCTCTTCAGTTCTCTGTCCACCTCTCTGCCTCTCTCCACTCCCTGTTCACCTCCTTCCTCCATTCCCTTCTTTCAGTTCCTCTAAGGCTTCTCTCTCCTTCTTAGTCTTCTCTTTATTCATCTTTCTCTCTTCTAACCCCCAGTCTTCTCCCCTCCCCCCATTCTATCCTTTCTCCCTTCGTTAAAAGTCCCTGAGTACCCCATTTCTTGGCTTCTCACCCTCACCTGAAGGACTCAAGGCATATAACTTGAACCAACTGTATCAAAGTGTCAGGAACCAAGCCAAAGCAGAAAGCGTCCAGCACTCACCTGCCAGCCATAAATTCAGAGAACTGACAATGACTGGCTGGTGGCCAGTTTCTCCTTAGTTTCCAGTCCTCCCTGCAGTGCTGCACTGTGCCCTCTTGTTCACTAGTCCTGTTAGTTCCCCAAGAATTATGCCACTCAAAGAAGCAAAGCCGGAGCCATGGGACAAGAGGGCTGAAATTTCAAATCAATCCTGTACAGCATGAGGTGCCCAAGGCATCTGAGAGGATAGGGTGCCCCCAGTTAAGTTTATATCCCAATTTAGTAAACGTTGCCAACAGGTGCTACAGTACTATTTGTGGCTCAAGGCTACCAATCTGCTGCCATGTTGCAAGAGAAACTATGTATGCTTAGAATTACCAAGTTCCCTCAAAGTTTGACATCTACTGTCTTTTTGCAGAAAAACTTACGCAATTAACAAATGCAATGTATTGCTGGTTTGTTTGGTTTTTTTTTTTTTCTTTTCATTCTCACCCCAGGCAAGCTTAGATTTTGTCTATTGTTGGCTGTCCCAGGCTAGTCTAGAATGGGCTGTGAAGCCAAGGATAGACTTGAACTCCTGAATGTTGGGATCACAGACACGTACCACTACATCTGGTATATTTAATGCTGGGGATCAAACCTAGGGTTTTGTATTTTACATTTTAAAATTCTCTTTAGATTAAAACCAACTCTCTGAACAAGTTTATCAAAGTACTACAGGGCTTATCTTTGAAAATTAACCACAGACTTCAGATTCCAGATCAAGAGAAAAAAAGCATCATGATCCAAAAGGCCAACATCTGGGTGAAAAACCGTGGAAGCAGAGGCAGCACTCAAGGCTTTGTCTCTGTCAAAGAACTACAATGACCAGCAAAGGGCAGGAAATAAACAACCATAAATAAAAGCTATGATGGACTAACTTTCCTGCCTGGGGGAAAGTTTTCAAGGGAACACAGGAACAGCTCATCTGACTCCCTAAACTGGGAGGGAGGCAGTGGGAGAGTAAAAGGTTACTAGAATTTGCAACACCAATTACACAAAGGGAGTTGAGAAGACAGAGGACTCTGGAGATTCTCAGAGTCCCCTAGAGTCCAATCAGGACCAGGAAGAATGAGTAAGTACGGTGGCTCAAAAAGGGCCGGTGAGAATGGTTTCTGCTTTACATGTCAGAGCGAGAAACTGACAGCCACAGAGCATCCGAGAGCTCAGAAATGGCAATAAATTAGTTCTTGATTAAATGTACTGAAAACCTTCAGAAGAGAAATAAGAAAGAATAAAATAGTTTCCAGGGATTTAACCATTTCCCCACACAAAACACAAAATATCCACAGCATTTTTAAAACTCTTGACATTCACCAAGGTGAGGTGGGACTGGTAGAGTATAGGCCAATAGACATCTGAGGGTAACTGATGTGTTCAGTACCAAGAGCCATGAAAACTAAGAAAAAACGAATCCATCTGTAATACAGACGGGATACAGCCTGAAGAAAAGGGAATGGTTTCCACGTTGCTCCATAAGGTAACCAATGACAGCCTAAGAAAAGAAAACTCTAGATAAGGATCCGAGAACACTTGTATATTTATTGCTGATGAAAATGTAAACTTTCAGCCACTATAGAAATCAGTATGGAGGTTTTTCAGAAAAACTAAAAATAGGTCTTCCATAAAACCCAACTATCCCAGACCTGGGCGTGCATTTGGGAAACTCCACTTCAGCACGTCTTCACAAAGATGCTTGCACACCCGAGAGGCACATCACAGGTCTTCTCTTATCTGTGGATCCCACATTCCACATAGATCCATAAACCGTGTGTGCGTATAGGACATGAAAGTAGAGGGAAACTGCCTAGGGGACGAAGGGACTAAGAAGAAGAAGAGCATGCCAAGGGGAGAATGGGGAATTATGGGACAAATGAGCTCAAAGTTCATTTGTTTTTGTTTTTTTGTTTTTTTGAGACAGGGTTTTTCTGTGTAGCCCTGGTTGTCCTGGAACTCACTCTGTAGACCAGGCTGGCCTCGAACTCAGAAATCCACCTACCTCTGCCTCCTGAGTGCTGGGATTAAAGGCATGCGCCACCACTGCCCGGCATACTTGCCCTTATAGAACCCAGTACTTCACATATATATCTCTAAATTGCTCACTACTGTATATAATGTGTATATATATGCCCTTATATAAACTAGCACTATACATAATGTGTGTATATATACATATATACACACACCACACACATATATATATACCCCCAAAGTGTGTATACACACACACACATATGCCCCCAAAGTCCTAGTCCTTCAAGAAAATTTTAACACAGTTTTAGTAAATGAAGTATGGATTTAATATTTTAAAAAATCAATAAATTGGGCTGGAGAGATGGCTCAGTGGTTAAGAGCACTGACTGCTCTTCCAGAGGTCCTGGGTTCGATTCCCAGCAACCACATGGTGGCTCACAACCATCTGTAATGAGATCTGATGCCTTCTTCTGGTGTGTCTGAAGAGAGCGACAGTGTACTCACATATGTAAAATAAATAATTGTAAAAAAATTCAATAAATTTAATCTGCCATATTAACAGGTGAATAAAGGGAAAGCATATGATCTAGAAAACAAACAAAAGATCCACATTTGTCAGAGCTCAGTATTACTATAGACACAGCTCTTAGGAAAGAAACTAGGAAGAAGCTTTCTGATCCCAATGAAGAGAACCCTATTAATATCAGCAGCAACAACAAAACCCCCTTTACACGAATAGGCTTGTCTGTCACCAGCTTCTACTCAACTTTATACTGGAAGCTCTAGCCAGACAACCAAACAGAAGAAAAAATCAGTCATTTATGGTGGAAAGGAAGACTAAAACTTAACTGTGGTCTTTTATGTACAAAACTGATGGAGCCTTCAAAGAACCTACTGGAACTAGTTAAGGCGGCTTCTCGAGGATGTAGGATATTAACGAGGACAATATACAGAAGCCTACTGTATTAAATCTCCAGCTTAAATGGCCTCTTCAGCAAGATCCATCAGACAGTGAAAAAATAAAAACAAAATAACAAACCTATAATCCAAACAAGGTTTTCTAGAAAACAGCTGTATAACTAATTTATGAGACCAGCATTATCTTTGCACCTAAACTAAGGACAGCCTCAAAAAAGAAATTCTGTATCACAAGTTCCTTCAACAACAGATATGAAAAGAATCCAGACACACAGCAAACTGAACTCAGTAATATGTAAAAATAATTTTAAATCTTGCAAATCATATATCGAACAGAGTATTTATATCTAACATATAGCTGGGTATGGTGGCACATGGTTGTGATCAAGCACTTGGGAGGCAGACACAGGGGGACTGCTGCAAGGCTGAGGCTAGTCTTATTGACCAAGTGAGTTCCAGGACAGCCTGGGCTGCATACGGAGACTGTAGCAAACAAAATGTAAAAAAAAAAAAAAAAAAGTTCTCTAGATGCAACAATGGAGAAACAGTAGGTCTAATATACAGAGCTACACAAAGGCAGACAGGGCAGAGGAGTGCTAATAGCAATCTAACATTCTAGCAGATGGTCAGTGGCAGCAGCCATCAGGAAAATGCAAATTCTCCCACACTGTGGTGGGAATTTAAAATAATACAACAGGGGCATGAGATAGCTCAGCACACAGAAGCACTTGACACCCAAGACAGATGACCCGAGTTCAGTTCCCAAGAATCCACACAAAAAGCCAGGTGCACATCTGTAATCCATCCATCATCGTTTATAACCCATCATTCCTGCAGTGAGGTGGAGACAGGACCAGCTGGAAGTCCATATACACATCTCAGCAAAAACAACAAGAGAGACCCTGCTTCCAAAACAGGTGGGAAGAGAAAACAAACTCCTGAGAATTTGACTTACTTCTTTGTGCGTGTATGCGTGTGTGTGTGTGTGTGTGTGTGTGTAAACATAATAAAGCATTTAAAGAAAATGTTTGAGGGTAACAGATGTGTTCATTATCTTGCTTTTACTGATGGCTTCACAGGTGCATGTGTATATCAAAATTTAACAGATTGTACATTTTAA
Source organism: Uromys caudimaculatus (assembly GCA_028551405.1). Lineage (NCBI taxonomy): Eukaryota > Metazoa > Chordata > Mammalia > Rodentia > Muridae > Uromys > Uromys caudimaculatus. The sequence goes on from CM052714.1 coordinate 72,358,341, forward strand.
ATATGCAGAGTTCATTTTACGCTGATTATATCTCAACAAAGCTGTTGAAAAAACCCTGTCTTTCTCTGTTTGGGTGGGCTCATACCCACAGATGGTGGCTCCTTCAGTATGTCTTACAAATTCTAGTGTTTGACATTCTGCCCATGTTTAAAGCCTTATCCTCTAACACGACCCTTGGTGATGTCACTCACCTCCAAATACCAGAAGCATTTGATATCCGTAAGCAGAGCTTTTAGGGCAAAAGTCTGGGCTCCAGCTGCTGCCCCAAAGCCAGGCTCGGGCCAAAGGCCATGGAGCTGGAATTACAGGTAGTTGTAAACCAACTACCTGATGTGGGTGCTGGGAACTGACTCAGGACCCCAGAACACCATCAAGTGCTCTTAATTGCTAAGCCCTCTCCAGTCTCGGAACACAGTGGTTTTTGTTTTGTATTTGTTTTAATAAGTATAGTTGACACACATAGAACACTGATTTTGTCCCACGTTTGTCTGGGAATTTGTTGGATGTTAACTAGTTTAATCTCATAACAGCCTTATCTTTTCAGTAAGATAATCACCCCCGGTTGCACAGGACAGAAGTCAAACATAAAGAAATTTATCAATTTTCTCCACCATCATCCAACTAGCAGTCGATGAGTCGTTTAACCTTGGTTGTCAGCTTGACCAGGGGCAGGGGTGCCTAGACAATCAGTAAAGCCCATGTCTGCTATTCGCACAGATTAGCATCTGCCCCCAAAACTGAGTGGAGACGCTGTATCATCCAATAGGCTGGGACCAGAGCAGAAGGGAAGGGACAAGTTAGGGAAGTGTGTGCACGTGCACTCTTGAGCTGGTGTAGGTTTTGTTTTGTCTTTTGTTTTTGAGATTGTCCCAGGCGGTTCTCCAACCTTGGAACAGGGACACATGTCAGTGGCTCTCTGGGGGCTTCCAGGCTTCAGCCTCTGACTGGAATGGCACCCTTGTTCCTTCTAGTTCTCAGTTCCTTCATTTGTGCTTCGGGTTTCTCCTGCCCATGACTCTGCAAGCAGCCATTCGGTCTCTGACCCTAAGGACCTTTCATACAGTAGTAGGTGTTTTATTGACTTGGGAGAATCCTGACTGGTACAGTTGGTGAAACCTAGAACCTGACCCCAGGGCTGTTGTTAGACACTGCTAAGGAGCCAGAGGGCCTAGTTAGGGCATAGCAACAGATAACTGGAAGCCACTTCTGTATTTCCATAGGCAGTCACTTCTATATTTCCACAGGCATATCTCCAGGTCATTTTTATTTAGGTCAACGCCAAGCTACCATCTAGGGTGGTGGAAAAATTCTATGATTGGGTTGAGATGGTTCAGAGGGAAGGCACCTGCTGTCAAGCCTAACAACCTGTGTTTGATCCCAGGGTCCACATGGTAAAAAGGATCCACTCTTTTACATTGTTCTCTGACCTCAACATACATGTGTACACATAGTAAGAAAATAAATAAAAATTTAATTTAAAAATTTTAATTTTATGATTGAAGAATTGCAATGTCTCCTTACTCCTCTGAAACACTCCTTAACATGTACACAAATCCTAATTTCAGCCTCAAGTGTTCCCAACAGCCTTCCTTCTTCCACTGTCTCAAGCCCCCCTTGTCTTTCCTAGGCTCTCCCAGCCTCCTTTCTTGATTTCCTCTGCACTGCCGTTTTGCAGTTCTCCTTCCTAAGAAAAACTTGAAGAGTTACTGACTACTTAAGGTATATTAACTCATGTCCTGACGGACTTATTCTTTCTTCTTCAGGAAGGTACTTTGATACATAGTAGCAGACTTCAGATCCAGGGAAGCTGAGGATCTCAGAGCTATTGAAGGCCATCCAGATGCACATACCCACTCTCTTCTGGCTGTGATGCAGTAATGTAAGCGGCTGCTTCAAGATCCTGCTGCTGTGACTTCTCCGCCATGAAGGGCTGTGCCTTGACTTATGTGATTTCTTAAAACAAACAAGCAAACAAAAAGCAGATGACCTGGGCCTGCTGAGCTGTTTCCGTGAGTGAGAACACTTACTGCTCTCCTACAGGGCCTGAGTTCAGTTCCCAGCACTAATATCAGATAGCTCACAAACAGTTAGAACTCCATGTCCAGGGAATCTAACAGCCCCTGGTGAGCATCTGCATGTATGTGCACACAGAAACATACACACAAATAAAATAAAGCATTTTAAAGGTAGGGGGAGAGATCACTCAAAAGTTTAAGAGTACTTGTTGCTCTCGCAGAGGACATGGGTTCAGTTCCCAGATCCCACATGGTAGCTCCTTATGTGTTGAACACTAGAGTAAGGGGGTACATGGGTTATCTCATTTAACACTTGCTGCCACCTAGGAGGAAGGAGCTGTGACTCCCAGCTTATTAGTGCAGTAAACTGACACTAGAGAAGTGTTGAACATGACGTGTCCAAAGTTACTAATCAAATATGAAACAGATTATTATAAAACCCACATCTATAGTCAAGAGCCATGTCATAGTGCTTTCTCTTTTTTTCTAGACACACTTCCTGTTTGTATAGCTAATTTTTTATATAATGTGGGCTCCATACAACCATTTTGTAAAGGACTTTTAAATGTCTTCTCCAAATTCCAATTGCCCCCTTTAACTTGGGAACTCTGGGTTTTATTGTTGGGTTTTTTTGTTTTGTTTTTTGCCTTTCTCTGCGTAACAGAGCCCTGGCTGTCTTGGAACTTGCTTTGTAGACCAGGGTGGCCTTAAACTCGTAGAGATCCACCTGTCTCTTCTACTGGGATTAAAGGCAGATGCCACCATGCCTGGCCAGGAACTCTGATTTAAATCTACAAAACAAATAAAGCGAATATTCACATGTAAGGGGCCAATTAAGGAATTTATAGAAAATAGAAAATCTCTAAACTTAGACATCAATGACTTAGAAATAGAAAGTAAATTGTAAAAGTCATTTCATGTATATGTTCACATATGAACATATATATCACTCATGTTCACATATGAACATATATATCACTCATGTTCACATATGAACATATATATCACTCATGTTCACATATGAACATATATATCACTCATGTTCACATATGAACATATATATCACTCACACATATGAACATATATATCACTCATGTTCACATATGGACATATATATCACTCATGTTCACATATGAACATATATATCACTCATGTTCACATATGAACATATATATCACTCATGTTCACATATGGACATATATATCACTCATGTTCACATATGGACATATATATCACTCATGTTCACATATGGACATATATATCACTCATGTTCACATATGAACATATATATCACTCATGTTCACATATGGACATATATCAGTCACATAGTCATATAATCATAATTATATCCATCAAGTCCAGCATATTAGCTCATGTCTGTAAACTCAGCACTTGAAGGCTGATGCAGGAGGATTGCCATGGGTTCCAGACCAACCTGGGCTACAATGAGTTCTAGGCCAGCTTGAGTGAGACCTTGTCTCCAAAGAAAGAGAAAGAAGAGGGGGTGGTTAAGATAAAGAACAGAGAGGGAGGGAGGGAGAGTGATGTGTTTATAAAAAGATAGAGAAGGGGGGTTATGGCATGGGGGTGGGGTGAGGTGTGAGGGAAGGGAGTGCCTCAGCGGGCCTATGCCAAGGGGCCAGCCACATAGTATAGAGTAGAGTAGAGTAGAGTAGAGTAGAGTAGTTTATTCAGGGCATGGGGAAGGGAGCCAAGAGGGTAGTAGAGGCAGAGAAAGGCAGAGAGAGAGTAGAGAAGTAGAGGCCGGCCATAAGCACATGGGGGAGGGGGGAGAGGGAAGGGGAAGGGGAAAGGGGACAGAGAGGGAGCAAGAAGGCAAGAGAGGAATAAGAGAACAAGAGAGAGAGGAGGGGCAAGCAGCCCTCTTCACAGTGGGCCAGGCCCACCTAGCTGTTGCCAGGCAACCGTAGGGTGGAGCACACCTGGCTGCTGCCAGGCAACAGTGCAGCGGAGCCCAGACAGAATGCCAACAGAAAAAGAGGAAGTAAAGAAGGAAGGAATAAATGTAATAAAATTATATCTATTTATAAATAAATCTGTGTTTGAGAGAAAACATTCTAAACTCTTCAACAAACCCTGGGATTAGGTAGGGGGTGGCCAGGTACGGGGATTTCACCACTGATTTAAAACTATCTTTACTGGTTTTTCTGTGGTGAGAGCCAGTTGCATTTATACTAAATGGCAACATTTCTTACTCCATCTGTGGCCCTGCCAGCTCACCAAACAATGTTTCTATCAAGAACTGAACAAGCATCTATCTGAGTAGTTCAAGTTTGCACTTGGTATTTCATCCACCCACAGCAGCTTCTATTGAACCCCCATCAGCTATGACACCTGGGTCCTTTTCCCAAACTCAGAAAGAGCGTGGGTAAAGTAACATTGTTTAAACCAATCCAATTATTGTTCCTCGCTGTTGAAAACAACCTGGAAACAACAGGAAATCCTTGACATTTCCTCAGCCTTTGTTATGTCAATCCACCTTCTCTTTTCTGGGTTCACAGATCCCTTTTAAAAGGCGATAAAGTCTAGGTGGGTGTTGTGCAGAACCCATTTTCATTGCATTTGGAGGTTCTTTAATTTGTCTGGTTTTTTTTTATGATTGTATGCGTGGATGGAACGTTTTCTCTAACCCTACAAACATTCAGTGTTAACAGAGACTTATGAATGCCTCCAGATTTTTTTCTATGAGTATCCAGGCATGAATATTATTTTTGTAAAACTTAAATAAAGTTAAACAATATTCACTATTGCGCGATTTCCTTTTTGGATGTGACTGTGTATTGGAGGTATTCTGTCACCCCACACAGGTCATTATGGTTTGTGAAATATGCCAAATGGGCTCATCATGTGTTTGAGCATTCGTTCCCCACCTGATGCCGTTTGGAGAAAACTCATGAGGTAGAGTCTCACTGCAGGAAGTGAGTCACTGGAGGGGCGGACTTTGAAGGCTATAGTGCAGCCCCACTTCTGGCTCTGTGGCTCTGTGGCTCTGCTGCCAATATGCAGAATACAAGCTACTGCCCCTATGCTTCTCCACCAGGATGGATTGGTATTCCAAGAACCCACACAGTAGAATAAATCCTTACTCCCTTGCTTCCCTTAACTTTGGTAAGGTCCACAATCAAAAGAAACTCCAGAAAAAAGGGGTTATTTGGCATACACTTTTGATCATAGTCCATCTGTGAGAGAAGTCAGGGCAGGAACTATGGAGGAATCTTGCTTACTGACTTGCTCCCCTGCTCATAGTATCTACATCAATTAACAATGAAGAAAATGCGACACAGACATGCACGCAGGTCAACTGCTAGAGGCAATCCACCAATCAAGAGGCTTTCTCTTCCCAGGTGTGTCATGCTGACAACAAAGATTAGCCATCGTTATGCCTGAACCAATAGATTCTTCACAAAGAATGTTGCTGTTGTTTCTGCAGGTGTCCTTAGCATCTGAGCAAGGATCTGTGCCAGATACTTCCAGAAGTCTCCTCCATTTGCTGAGCCCATCCAAGTACTAGCTCCATGTCCTGGGTTCCTGTATTCCTTGTTGTCCCTAACCACGTCCACTCTAGAATCTAAAGTCTACCAAAGCTGTTGAACTCTTCGTTTCCATTTGACTCATCTATTTCCTTGGTTGGCCATTTTGGCAAACTTGATTCTCTGTAGAGGAGATCTTGTCCTTGCTGAAGCTGTCCAAGATCCAGCCTGGGCAGGAAAGCTCAGGAGAGTATGCTTGTTCTATGGGCTTGGGGCTAAATGGATGTACCAGTAAGTTTACCCACTCAAAACCACTGTATTCAGTACTGTTCTGTTGCCTTGATAAATACCTTGACCAAGGTAATTTAGAAAAGGCCACTTATTTGGGCTTATGGCTCCAGAGGGATAAGAGTTTATCATGGCAGCAAACAATGGGCACGGCAGCAGGAACAGAAGCTAAGCTCCTATCTTGAATTGAAAGTGCAAAGCTAAGAGCAAGTTAGAAATGACACGTGGCTTCTAATTTCAGTCTGCCTCTAGTGATATACTTTCTGCAGCAGGGCCATACCTCCTAACCCTTCCCAAATGTTGTCACTAATTTAACACCAAGTTTTCAAATTCCTGAGATTACGGGTGTGAGGTGGGGTGGGGTCACTTCTCATTGAAACTATCACACCACATATTTGTGACAATCGCATTATTTGGGCAATGTCTGAAGTAGACATGGTAGGTTTTTGTTTTGTTTTGTTTCATTTTGTTTTGTTTTGTTTGTAGTTTACTTCCTAGGTAATGAGATTTTACTTAGGTTTTTATAAAGTGGAAAATATGCAAATAGGTGAAAGGCAGGCCATCAGAAGGTAAAGGACTGAGCATAATACCAAAACTGAAGGAGGAAGGAAGGGAAGAGGTTAAAGACCTGCACCTAAGGCCAGGCAGTGGTGGCGCATGCCTTTAATCCCAGCACTCGGGAGGCAGAGGCAGGCTGGTTTCTGAGTTCGAGGCCAGCCTGGTCTACAGAGGGAGTTCCAGGACAGCCAGGGCTATACAAAGAATCCCTGTCTCAAAAAACCAAAAAAAAAACCAAAAAAAAAAAAAAAAAAAAAAAAAAAAGACCTGCACCTAGACTCACAGGAAGGGAAGAGGTTAAAGACCTGTACCTAGACTCACAGATGTTTAACAGGGGAGCTCCTGAGAAAAGCATCTGCACATGATTTCTGTGGCTATGTGGATGTTATAGAGTACATCGCACAGGTCCAGATGGCCAAGGTCAGTTGCTCAGCTTGGCTTCTTTGATACATGAGTCTGCTGCTATGTAACACAGTGTACTGTTTCACAGGGAATCATTTTACTATAAGTAGAAGTACCCCCTAAAATAAAAACAACAAAAGAGATCTGGAGTAGGAAATACATAAACCAGGAATGCTTATGTATTGTGTTGCATTCTGTTGTAATTGTATATTTTATTCTTGACATTATTAATAGCAGTTACATTATTTACAACAGTATCACTACAGCACACACCACTAATGTGTTAGGCTACAATGGCTATAGTAGATCACTGAGTGCAGGCTGTTCAGGTATGCCCACATACATGAAACTCCATGTTCACAGCATATAGTAAGTGTGTGTGTGTGTGTGTGTGTGTGTATATATATATATATATACACACACACACACATATATATATATATATCATATGGTATAATTAGGATATAGGAACTTTTTAGCTCTATTATGATCTCACTGGGCCACCATAGGCTATGTAGTCAATTGTTGGCTGGACTATCATTAAGTGATATATACTGTATTTTGTAATTTTGACTAGGACATGGGTAGTAACTAGAATAATTCTTTCAAAACATCCTAGAAGGGTGGTGAAGAGGCTGGAGGGAAGGAAGTGGGCCTGAGTGACATTTGGAAGGTAGAAGAAAAAGATGTTTTGATTGATTCTATCCAGGTGGAGGAAGACAGAAGAGTCCCTAGGCATCCTTCTAAAATTTTGACATGCCCAGTGGGTGGAATTGGCACTCCTTGAGATGAAAGGAGCTCACATGAAGGCGTGAAGAAGGGTTGGGTGAGACAGAATGCAAACTGTAGACATCTTCAATAGTTGCACCCTGTACTAGGAAGCCTGTCCATTCTCAGTGAGCAAGTGTAATTGAGGGAGTATTTTCTCGTCTGTGACACAATACCCAAGAAATTGACTTAGTGGAAGAAGGGTTTATTTGGCTCATGGTTTTAGAGTGCAGTTCATCCTAGGGAAGGCAGTGTGGCTCATGGCTATAGAAGCAGGAACCTGAGGCTGTTTGTTCACATCTTAGCAGGTCAGAAGCAGAAAGTGGACCAGAAGCATCACTGGCCTACAAACCTCAAGGTCCACCCCTATAGATCCTTTTGCTAGGCCCCACCTACTAAACATCCCACTATCTCCTAAAACAAGCACCACTACCCAAGAACCAAGTGTTCAAACAGGAGCCTGTGAGGGCATTTCTCATCAAACCATGACTAGCCCAGTTTTAACCAGAAGAGCAAGTGGGCAAGAATGAGAGATTGGGTCAGAGAGCATCTGGCCTGGTAGAGACGAGACTGACCACTAAGTACAGGCTGTTGAGGCATGCCCACATACATGAAACCGCATGCTCAGAGTACGCTAATCACTGGTAGAGATAAAAACTGTTATTACTTGTTCCAATTATAAACAGAACACATGGGTCTACTGAGTGTGCAGAAGAGTAGCTACTTTTCTGTGGCAGGAGGTCTGAAATTTTACTCTCGAAAATGATAAAATTCTTAGCAACTTCATTCCCTTTTCCAAGAGGAGTCCTCAAACACATCTTTCAAAAAGATCAGTTGTACCATGTGTCTTTTCAGCATCTCTTCCTAATAAACTGGGTTTCTAAGTGGAAAAAAAGCCAGGAGGTAAAGGAACTCTGGAGAACACTAAAGGGCTATTAACATTTCTTCTGGAGAGATTTGGCAATGATAAAGATCCAGATACATACAAGGATTACGGTTTGAAGTGGTTGTCCTAGTGACAGAAAGCTACGTTCCGAGTCCCCCTTATAATTTAGTCCTTAAGTCAACTGAAAATATGACAAGAGCCCAGAAGCGAAAGGCTTGCTAGAATATGAGAGCAAGAGGACTCCTCTAGCAGTGGATAGTGTATAGTCCTATTTGAAATTTTATTTTATTTTTAAGAATAAAATCATACTTTACGTATAGCAATATAATTTAAATATTAAACAATATTATAATAGGATGACTGAGTATATTTTAAAACAGGAGAAAAAAAAGAGACAATTTCAGGTTACAAAACTCTTTCCCCAATAACAGATTTTTAAAAAAATCATTGTTTCTAACTGGGTCAATGTGACAAACACAATCCAGTGACTAGTAGTCATGTCTAATTTCTGTTGTACCAATGGCTGATGGGATTGCAGAGAACATCCAGCTCGAATAGTCACTGCTTCAAAGGATAACACATGTTGGGCTCTTTTGGAAATTTGGAAATGTTTCTAACTACTTCAATACACAGAAAGTTTAATTCACG
>CM052714.1:72369896-72379225 GCA_028551405.1 Uromys caudimaculatus
GTGTCTCATGAATATACTCTTCAAAGCAACATGTTCCTAAGTCCCCGTGGTTCCACCAGATCAGCCACTTTGTGTGTGTGTGGGGGGGTTGCACATGTGTGTGCAGGCACGCATGCATATTGCACCTCAGATGCCAGCCATCTTGTTTTTCTTTATTTTTACTCTTTCTTTATTGAGGCATAGTCTCTTACTGGTCCAGAGCTCACGTATTAGGCTATTGGTGGTCTAGTATGATCTAGGGACCCAACTGTGTTTCCTCCTCAACTCTGGGAGCATAAGCACATGCCACCTTGCCCAGGCGGGGTTTTTTGTTTGTTTCTTTGCTTGCTTGCTTGGTGGTTTTTTGGTTTTGGGTTTTGGGTTTTTTTTTTTTTTTTTTGTACATTTATTTATTTATTTATTTGGGGTGTGTGTGTGTGTGTGTGTGTGTGTGTGTGTGTGTGTGTGGTCAGACAACAACTTGCAGAAGTTGATTCTCTTCCACCACGTGGGTTCCAGGGATCAATCTCAGGTTACAGGCTTGGGGGAAGGACCGTTCCCATCTGAGCTGTGTCTCCAGTCCCACCGATCCTTTAAACATGGGGTTTGTGGGTAGAAGTCAGGTCTTCATGCTTGCAAGACAAATATTAGACCGATTGAGCCTCCTCATGCCTAAAAGAGCCACTCTGAACAGGTCATTTCCTAAGATAGCCAGCCTGGCTGCTCAGAACTTGCGTTTGAGACTACAAAAGCTGGTGGAGAACTGCTTGGCCCACCTGTCAGGCAGCTTGTGTTACCTGGGTGAGAAGGATGGAGAGGGGATTTAGGAACTGTGAGTTTGAATCCCAGTTCCACCCGTCGACTTACTGAACACTTCTGGATTTTTTCGTTTTTAAAAGTGGCCTATGATCTCGCTTTACAGGCAGGGTGACTGTGAGTGGTTAGCCAAAGCAAATGAAACCACTGGGATTTTCTCAGTAGGAAGAAGAACTGAATACAAATCCCACACCCCCTTCTGCCTCACCACGCTCTAGTTTCCCCATAACTAAGGGCATACTTATGTGGTTAGGCCGTGTGATAGATACCAAAGCCTATTCTGAAATCCACTACATTAGTTGTTGCCTAAGGCTGGGGTTGTCAAACCTGAACACCCGACAAAATCACATGGGAGAGAGGAAGTGGGCTTGCTAAGACATAAGCAGAGATCTTTCTGTGTATATCTGCATATGTGTAAGGGACCACATTCGTGAGTGGGTGCACACGCATGGCAGCGCACACACATGTGGAGGCCAGAGGTCTGCGTCTTGTTTTTCAGGAGCTGTCCACAGTTTTGCTATTCATTAATTTTTATTAGTGTTCGTGTGTTTGGTTTGGGTATGTAAAGGTCAGAGGAAACTGAAAAGTTAGGGGAGAACAGAGTGGCCCCCCTGTCAGCCAGCTCATGTTACCTGAAGGCTGGGTGAAGGATTGGAGAGGGGATTTAGAAGCCCACCTTTGTGTGGATTCCTGGGAATGAACTTGGTTCACTGGGCTTGTACAGTAGGCCCACTGGGTCATCTTGCTGGTCATGTCCACACCTGGCTTTTATATATATATGTGAAAGCTGGAGAACCAAACTTGAGCCCTCAAGTCTGTATGGTAAACATTTTACCAATGGGACCCCACCCAAAACTGAGCACTTCTGTCAAGTTCCCAATCTGGTCCATACTCCAGTCCTGGAATCTGCCTTGAGAGCCAGTAGATTTTGGGAACTAACTAATCAAAGGAAGGATGCCTTAGGGTGCTTACTCCTGTTCCAGGCATCTCTTGTGTGGGCAGCTGGTGCAGGGACACAGGTCCCTCCCTCCCAGTAACACAGGACACTCTACTGTAACCAATGACTTGAAGTCTTCCTTCCACCCCTAGGGCCTTACTCTATAGCTAGGCTTCTCCCATAACTCACTTTATAGTCCAGGTTCTATCTTTCTGCCTTACCCTCCTGAATTCATCCTCCCCAACTCACCCTTAACATTCTTAATCATTAAATCCTTCAAAGGAAAGCAGTCTATATTTCTATTTTGCTCTGAGTCATGACAACTAGAGAGCTGGTCCTACTGGTAGTTTTAACCACTAAAACAAAACAAATAACATAAACCAGAACAACAACAAAACCCAACAACAACAACAACAAAAACCTTCCTTGGAAATGGTTCTTTCCTCGACAGTGTCTTAGCTATCTGCTAATCCACCAGGCCAAGCCTGGGATGAAACCAGAACAGAGTGGGACCTAGTGGTCTAGCCCCGCCTTTTCCTCTCTCTGCCCCCTTAAATACCTAATGGACCCACCTTCCTTCATGTCCTCTGCCAACAGCATATAAGCAACCTTTCCCCAAGATTTCTAGTAGAGATGTCTGCATTTTAAAACAGAACACCCCCAGGAAGGAAGCCATAGTATTTATTATATTTGAAGGCAGGGGTTTCACCCTCTGATTGTAGAACACTGTCCACCCAACCTCTCTCTTTCCTGGCCCCAATCCTGTCCTTCAGAGTCGAGAGCCTCAGTGCTTAACCTGGAAACACACCAAGGAAAGCCCTCACAGCATGGCTGAGCTGACGAGAGCAGTCAAGATTGGAGACTCTTACCAGCAAACTGAAGACATCCATATCTTTTTTTAGGATGGGTTTTCCTACACTGGCACACCTCTCTGGCTTGTTTTCCCTTCAGTCAGAGCTGATAATAGCACTTGGTTTTATATAGCCCCTTGGTTGTGAGTGTCGACAACATACGGAACTATAAAGCCAAAATCTACTTATATTGCTTCTCTCCGGTGATTGGAATTTCACTTATGGACATAGGCAACATAGATAAGTTTGACCAAAAGGATATAAGAGACAGGAAATGCATGAGCCATTACTCAGTGTAACATTTATTAGATGGAACAAGGAAGAATCTGATATGGTAGAGGGCTAGTGAATACGCTTGTGGGGGGGGGGGGATTCTGATTCTAGCCAAGGCTGCTGGAAAAAATGGGGTGTTAGCAGACTAGAGAGGAAAGGATGTTGGTTTTCATCTACCATGGGGAAACTACCAGAAAAGTGCTAGTGGTGGAGCCCTCTTTGCCTACAGTTCATAGTTTGCATCCAGAGAGACAGCGTAACTAGAGTAGGAATTCCCTTCCTTAGGATGCTCCACAGCCACGAGCCAGAAAGTTGTCATCATCCCTATATAAAGCTGCAATGTCCCTGAAGCAAATGGTGTTCCCTGGAGCTGTGCAGCCTTTAAAGAGAGACTGCTGTCCCTAAGGGCCCACAGTTGGAGGGAACTTGGGCAGATCTGTCACGTAGCTGCTGTCTCCTTTCAGAGATCTGTTACCAGCTACTGTCAAGAATTAACACATGTTGGGGCTGGAGAGATGGCTTAGCTGTTAGGAACACTTGTCACTCTTCCAGAGGACCTGGATTTAATTCCCAGTATCCACATGGTGGCCCACAACCATCTGTATGTAACTTACCCTCTTCTGGCCTCCACCGTCAGCAAGCTTATATGTGGTGCACATATATACACGCATGCGCTCAAGCACACACACACACACACACACACACACACACACACGCACATCACCTTGGGGGTGTTACCACATGTTGCACAATCGCCTTGACAGGATTATGGAAAGATTTAAAGAGCAAAGAACTGCTATTCACTGCTGTTTCTCTGAACAGTCAATTGAAATCCCCTGAGGGACTGATATCTGTGTTGAAGATCTGGCAGATACTGAGCAGAACTTGTGAGGCTATGATGAAATGGGGTGCTGGAGATTATATTTGCTGTGTTTGCTGTTACTGTGACTAACTACTTGACAAAAGTACCTTAAGGAGGGTTTATTTTAGCTCACAGCTGGAAGATATTGTCCATCAGGGAAGGGAAGGCATGGGGTCAGGCATGGAGTGGCCACCGCAGAGGTGGGTGCTGGTGCCGCTCACTTTCTCTTTTCTTCCCTATTTATTCAGCCCAGGACTCTGACTCATGAGGCAGTGCTGCCCACATTCAAGATAGGTCTTCCCTCCTCTGGAAACGTGTTCACACACCCAGAGGTGTGTCTCCTGGGTGATCTCAAACCCAGTCAAATGCACAATGAAAATCAACTATCACCAAGATCCAGAGCCAAAATTATCTTGGCTGTTTTTAGTTCCCTGAGATGCCACATACTCTGAACCTCTGCCACTGAGCTAATGTTCTTGTGACTACGGGGTAAACCTTTGGAACACACTACTTAGCAGACCAGAATCTTCCCCCAAGCCTTTGTTTATTTTATGGTTTTTGCTTATTTTTTTAAAGTTATGTTTTGTTTTGTTTTCTGTTATGTTTTGTTTTGTAGACATGGTCTCACTATGTAGCTCTGACTTATCCTGGAACTCACTGGGTAGACCCGGTTGTCCTTGAATTTACAGAGATCCACCTGCTATTTCCCGAGTGCTGGGATTAGCCATGACACCAATCTAATATTCACCTATCTTAATGCTAATAATTCAATCATATAGCACCTGAAATCTATGGGAGCCATCTGGTAGAAGAGGGTCTCACAAACTGAGACTTACAGCTGACATATGACGAGAGCCATCAGCTTGTGGGCTTGCACACTTAATCACTGGTTGGTATCAGAACATCATGAAACTGCAGGGTACTACATTATTTGCTCTTCTTATTGCTGTAACAAAACACCTGACAAAAGCATCTTAAGAAAGAAGGGTTTATTTTGACTTACACAGCCAATTCGTACTCATACATCACGGCAGGGAGTTATGGTGGCAGGAACTTAACAGCAACTGGTCACATTGCACCTGTAGATGAGAAGCAGACAGAGATGGGTGCTGGTGCCCAACTTGCTCGCTCCGTTTTATCTTTAGTCCAGACCCTAGCCCACAGAAGGTACCACTCAGTTATGATGGATCCTCCCACCTCAATTATCCTAATTTAGATAACCCTTTATGGCCTTGCCAAGTCTAGATTCTATCAGTCCATCCTCAACATTCACTATCACAGGCCCTCAACTCCTATAAGCAAAGTCCCGGAGAACTGGATGTTTGGTAGCGGAAGTGTTCTATGTAATAATAAGAGGTAAGAATGTTTCTTTATAGATGCTCAAGTTGAGGCAGGTGCCAAGGTCAAAGCATGAGAGCATAATATTGTTTATATTATAGCTAAAATAAGACCAAGGTCAAAGCATGGGAGAATGATATTGTTTATATTATATAGCTGAGACTCCTCTCGAACTCTGCTCTCCCATAAATGACCACGCTTAGTCTAGAACAAAGTGATATCAACTATTTTTCAAAATAATTGAGATAATATAAACCCTAAATCAAATTGCTTTGGTAGGTCACCCTTTAATGGGATGTAAAGATTAAATATTTAACTTCTTAATCCTTTGCTACCAATGGTAATTGATATCTGAAGATAGGTGTTCATTGGGAGAGCATGGTGGTTTGAATGAGAAAAGTCCCCCATAGACTCATGTATTTGAATGTTTGGTTCCCAGTTGGTTGCATTGTTTGTGAAGGTTACGGAGCCTTTCAGAGGTACATCACTGGACTCGGGTTTTATTGCTGGCCCTACTTTCTGTTCTCTCTCTTCCCTTCCTGTGTTGGGGTGAACTCTTCACTATTCAAACATTCTAGAAACCTGGCGTTGGTTTCATCACAAGAGCAGACGAGTGGGGGTTGCTGTTGTATCTTGAAATGTCTCCTGCAGATTCATGTGTTTGAACACTCGGTCCCCAGCTGTTTTGGAACCTTCGGGAAATGTAGGCTAGCTGGCTGTAGTAGGCTGCTCGGCTGAGCCTCAGAGATTATACCTCTTGTTCTGGTCTATCTGTAAGCTTCCTGATCTTCCTGACCTGCCAAGGTGTGAGGTTTATCCACCTCACACTCCAGCTGCCATGAACTCCTCCATGCCTTCCCCACGACGGTGGCTGGAAACCATGGGCTGAACAAAACCATTCCTCCCATAAGCCTTTTTTTTGTCAAGTATTTGTCAGAGTGATAAGTAAAGTAACACATGGGCAAAGGCAAATGGTGGCCTAGTATTTGTACCAAGATAGTCCAGGAAGGCTGGGGCTGTAGCTCAGTTACTTATCTAGCATGCAGGAGGTGCTGGGTTCTGTCTTTGACAGTGTATAAAACAGTGTGGTGGCACATACCTGCAATCCCAACACTTTGGAGGTGGAGACAAGATTAGAAATTCAAGGCCATCCTTGGCTACATACTTAAGGCTAGCCTGGATAATATGAGACCATGACTCAAAAATATATACATAGCTAGATAGTTCAGACCCTGAGATCCACACAGTGGAAGGAGAGGACCAACTCCCTCAAGTTGTCCCTGACGTCTATGCTCCTTTCAACATAGATCCTGTGCTCGCTCGCGCTTTTTCTCTCTCTCTCTCTCACACACACACACATACACACACTTCATCCATTCATTCATCCATCCATCCACCGATCAATTAAATGTAATAAAAATAGAGTGTCTGCTATGTCCCCATTTCCACTTTGGGGTTTCATTTTGTATTTATGTAACTAAATGGCCAGATGAAGTGCTAGTCTCAGAACTAAGAAACTTCTTCCTGGCAGTTCTGTCCTTCTCTGTGGAGATTGTTTTCCCCTTCTCTGCTTTAAGAGTTCAAATGTCATGGCTCAAGACAAATGTCTGCATTTTGTGCTTCACCTTCTCTTCCAGAAGTCCTTATTCCAAGCCCTCAGGTAAGGGAGGGCGTGAAGCATCAGATAAGCGGAGATGTGGGTGGGCCGAGCGTGTCTCTACTTCTGCCCTCCAGCTCTGCTCCAAGCTTCACATTTTATAAAGTTGTTATTTATCACTGTCTTAGTTGGTGTTTTACTGCTGTGAACAGACGCCAAGACCTCAATTCTTATAAGGACAACATTAATTGAGGCTGACTTACAGGTTCAGAGGTTCAGTCCATTATCATCAAGGCAGGAGGAGCATGGCAGAGTCCAGGCAGGCATGGTGTTGGAGGAGCTGAGAGTTTTACATCTTGTTACAAAGGCAAACAGAAGACTGACTTCTAGACAGCTAGGATGAGAGTCTTAAGGCCCACACCCACGTAGACACACTTCTCCAACAAGGCCACACCTACTCCAACAAGGTCACACCTCCTAATAGTGCCACTCCCTGGGCCACCTATGTTCAAACCACCACATTCCACTCCATGGCCCATAGGCGTGTTCAAACATATGAGTCTATGGGGGTCATACCTAGCCATAGCAAAATGCAAAATACATTTAGTCCAACTTCCAAAGTCCCATAGTCTGTAATAGTCTCAACAATGTTAAAAGTTCAAAATTCAGTCTCTTTTGAGTTTTATACAATCACTTAACTGTAATCCCCAAAGCAAGACAGGAAAGCAGCTGGGCAAACTCCAAACTCTGCATGTCCATGTCTGATGTCAAAACTGTCTTCAGATCTCCAACTCTTTTTATATCTTTGTTGACTGTTACAAAGTTCTTTCTCCTGGGTTGGTTCCACTCCCTGTTGTCGGCTTTCCTCAGCAGATAGCCCATGGCTCTGGCATCTCGATCATCTTGGGGTCTCCAAGGCAACTTCAGTGTTACAGCTTCTTGTTCCAATGTCTGGGATCCACACACATAATCTTTTGGGCTCCTTCAAAGGAAGGAACTCTGCCCTCTGTAGCACTCCAAGCTCAGGTTGATCCACTCCACTGCTGCTGCTGTTCTTGGTGATCATCCCATGGTACTGGCATCTTCAATACACTGGGGTCTTCGGTGCAACTAGGCTTCACCAATAGCCTCTCATGGGTCTCTTCATGATCACAAGACTCAACTTCTTTGCATGACTCCTTCAGACCTGGACTGTCAAATGCCACTGAGGCTGCACCTTCACCAATAGCCTTCTATAGCCTCTCACAGTGCCAAGCCTCAGCTGTTCTTCATGAGCCCTTCATGCCTTCAAAACCAGTACCACTGGGTGACTCTTACATATTACTAAATACAGCTGCAGCACGAGGTACAACCTTGGCTATCTCTGGAACACAGCTTCCTTGTGTTCTCAGAAAACACTTCCCAGAAGATTTCACTTCAGTGATGCTCGTCTCTTCTTAATCACCACTAAGTTCTTAGCTCCAGCCAACCAGCATCAATTGCCCCAGTAGTCCCCTTCTCCTCTTGAATATAAAGCCAGAGCCACATGGCTGAAGCTGCTGAGTTCTGCTGCTTGCTGGAGCTGGAACTTGGCCCCCTGTTCTATTACATCATCACCAGCTTTCTGTTTTCCAACTCCTTTACTACCTAAGCTTGGCTGTCCTGGAACTTGCTCTGTAGACTGACTTTGAACTCAGAGATCTGTATACCTGTCTCCTATGTGCTGGGATTAAAGGTGTGGTCCACTACACCTGGATTTAAGTTTTTCTGTACTTGGAACTTGCTCTGGACCAGCAAGGCCTTGAACTCAGAGGTCTGCTTCCCTTTGCCTCCTGGGATTGAAGGCTTGTACTAGCATGCCTGGACCTGAATTTAGCTGGGAGGGATCTTGCCCCAAGGTCACTACTGCCTTAATTCAATTTAATATTCTTGAACATAGGATTCAGCTCCATTTCACTTCCTGGTGTCCCTTTGATACTCGAACCATATATTTTATATTTTTCCTTTCTAAGCTTTGCTATGCTTGTTCAAAACACTCTTCATGAGACTTAACCAGAGAACCAAAGTCTCTGCTGGCCTTTTTTGTTGTTGTTGTTTTGTTTTGTTTTTTTAAGACTTCTTTTGTCAATGTAATTAATATAAATCTCTTTACTTTAGTCTCATGTAGACTCTTCAGACGAGGGCTGAAAGCAGCCACATTCTTCACCAAAATACCACAAAAACAGTCTCTACACCACATACTGAAATTCGTCTCCACTGAAACCTCTTGGACCAGGTCTGCACAGTTCAAATCACTCTCGGCAACAAAGTCTTCCATATTCCTACTAGGATAGCCCATTTAGCCTGACTTAATGCATTCCATTGCTGTCCAAATCCAAAGTCCCCAAATCTACATTCTTCTAAATAAAAGCATGGTCAGGCATATCACAGCAATACCCCAGTCCCTGGTACCAACTTTTGTCTTTTTTAGGGTTTTACTGCTGTGAACAGACACCAGACACCATGACCAAGGCAACTCTTATAAGTACAACATTTAATTGGGGCTGGCTTACAGATTCAGAGGTTCCATTCATTATCATCAAGGCTGGAGCATGGTAGAGTCCAGGAGCTGAGAGTTCTACCTCTTGTTACAAAGGGAAACAGGACAAGACTGACTTCTAGGCAGCTAGGATGAGAGTCTTTTTTTTTTTTTTTTTT
>CM052714.1:72379725-72448210 GCA_028551405.1 Uromys caudimaculatus
CACACACACCACATGCACACACACACCACATGCACACACACACACACACACCACATGCACCACACAACACATACACATTCACAAACAGGTTGGGAAGAGGAAGAGATCAGCACAAATGAGAATAGGAAGAACAGAGTACTCGAGGGTGGATAAGGTCCAAATACACAGAGCTGGAGAGGGGACTTAGCAGCTAGGAGTCCTTCTGCTCTTGCAGAGGACCCAGGTTCACATCCCAGCACCCACACGCTGGCTCACAAGTGTCTATAATTTCAGCTCCAGGGGATCCAACAACTTCTTCTGGTCTCTGTGCACTATATAGAATGCATGTGGCAAAATAATTATGCATAAAATTTTAAAAATATTTTTAAAGTGCTTGTTTGTATTTGAAAACATCATGCTGAAACCCATTATTATATATAATTAATATATGCTAATAAAATATATTATTTATAAGAGAAAATGAAGAGTAGATACAAGCGATACCATATAGATTAGGAGGTTCTGGAGCCACACTGGCACGGATGCACACCATGTCTAGGCCATGAAGTTAGCATGGCTGAGTTATCATGATTCATTTGTTTGGCCAAGAGGAGACATCATGGCCTGTGCAAATTGCTGTATGCATTGAAAGCAGAGGCTTTGCGGTGTCCAGTACAGTAGTGTGTATGCAGGGGTCGGAAAGTGCGGAGCGTGTCGCTCAGAGCACACTCTCAGTGATTGTCAGACATGGTTCAGTGAGAGGAGCATGAGTTTGTTTGGGCAAGTGGGAACAGTTATGTAGAAATAGGCAGCAGTTGAGTTCTGTGTGACATTCGTAACTGAGACCGCAGGGGTGTGTACAAAACCTCATCTTTGAAAGTCACAAGGAATTCTCAGGCCGGGGAGGCAGAGGCAGGAGGGTGGAGCCCAAAGTCACCCTTACTTCCTCACTGCCAAGGCCACTCTGGGCTGCTGTGAAATGCTGTCTCAAAACAATAACAACAAGAGTTTTCAAGTGACTTCGTAATCACGACACAGATGGGAAGATAGTAATTGCTGAGGTGTGTGTGTATGTGTGGGGTGTGATCTTGTTTCTCTCTTGAGATATTGCATGTGAATTAGGTAGAACTGACGATTCTGACTTCTCTAAACTGTAAACTCTTGTGGTTCAACCCCATGAAGCCACTTTACCTGTATTGTCAGACTCAAACTATCTTCAAAATTCACCACCAGACCACAAAACAGCCAGGCTGCAGAACTGTACTGTGACCACTCTGCCCTGATCTCCGAGCTACCGTGTTCATTCCAGGGAGTGAAGGAAGTGTTGGGGGTTTGTGGGGATGTGCACTGGGGAAGGATCCAGGCCAGAGAGATGGGTACAGGGGTTGTCTGTAGGCAGGCAGAGGTGAAGACCAGGTGGGGAAAAGGGGAGGCCATAGACTGAACTAAGAATAGAGGACTCTGGGGGTGAGGGGACAACAACTGAGTGTGGAAGCTGTGCTTTCTGGGAGGAAACACACATGGATTCCACAGCTTGGGTCTATGTGACTTTGTCAGCTGTCTTTGATTTTTCTTTCTGGAGAAATTGTACCTGGGTTTTGGTATCATGGAGTGGGATAGCCCTTAATTTGTGAGACAATGTACACTTTCAAAGAAAGCTAAAGTTGTGAGGGATTATTTGAGTCTTTGCACCCAAGTGTGTGACACAACCATTCTTGCCCTGAGAATGGCCATGGGTAGGCTTTAGTGAGGGTGATGCCATTAAAATTTGTGAGAATTACTGAAGAAAATAGAGTTTTGTTTTATGTTAACATACCAGATGTAGAATTAAACTTCAACATCAATTTTCATCTCTCTCTCTTTATATGTGTGTGTGTGTGTGTGTGTGTGTGTGTGTGTGTGTGTGTGTGTGTGTGTGTGTGTGGAAAGAGAGAGAGAGAATTTAATTCAGAGCCTTGGTCATGTCAGGTAAGCTCTCTACCAGCTGAGCTGTGCCTTCAGCCCTCTCCCCACTCCCACTTTTTTCGATAGCATCTTGCTATGTACCCAGGCTATTTTTGAACTCAAAATTCTCCCATCTCAGCCTCAAGTGTCAGGGTTAAAGACTAGTGCCACCATGCCTGGCTTCTAACTCAGTGAGATACTGCTTTGCTACTGTTGTCTGGTGTCAAGGTCCTTGATCAGTAATACAGAACCACCAGGTGGAGTTGCCTCCTTCAGGGAAGCAAAGTACGTGTGCTCAAAACCAAGAGGTAAGATTAGAGCTGTCCTCCCTCAGATGTCTGTCTTCTGCAGGAACACATTGTGAGGTCAGAGCTCCCTGCAAATTCAGCCTAACGTGCTGGAAAGTAATAGTACAGAGAATCACATAATGTTTAACTAAATCTTTCCCTTATTTATTTGACTTCTTGTTATGAAAATTTTCAAAAATGTGCAGAAACAGAGAGAATAAAACACACCCGCCTCTCTCATCATGGGGAAGAGCCAAGTCTCACAAATAGGGGCTGTCTGGTCTTAAAGGGGAAGCAAATATTTATGCTTATAAATACTTTGTAGGAAAACAATTAGGTGCTGATGGCTAACCTAATATTTATTGTTCATTTTATTTTTACTTTGTTTTTTGTTTTTTTGTTTTCTGTTGTTGTTTGTTTGTTTTTTCAGTACTGGGAATTGAACTGAGAGCTTCACCCACTGAGCTATACCCACACAACCCCTTTTACATTATATATATATATATATATATCTTTTTTTTAGAATTATTTATTTATTTAATGTATGAGTACATTGCTGCTGTTTTCAGATACACCAGAAGAGGGCATCGGATCCCACTATAGATGGTTGTGAGCCACCATGTGGTTGCTGGGAATTGAACTCATGACCTCTGGAAGAGCAGTCGGTGCTCTTAACCACTGAGTCATCTCTCCAGCCCTACATTATATTTTAACACAGTGTCTCAATAAATTGTCCAGACTAGTCTAGAGCTCACTCTACCTCAGGTTGAACTCATGATTCTCCTGCCTCAGCTTCCCAAGTAGATAAAAGAATAAGCATGTGCCATTAGGCCCTGCTGCTTTTTCCTGGTTTGGACATCCTTCGTCCCCCTGGAGATCCTGTGTTGCTGCTGGGCTTCCTCTGTGCTCTGTCACTACCCCTAAGTCCCAAATTCTAATTTCTTATGCTTTTGACATGATATTTTACTCATGGAAAAAACCTACCTTTCTAGGGCAACCAATATTTTGTTTTATTTTTTAAAATTATTTTATATATATAGCTGTTTTGCCTATATGCATGTCTGTATCCCATGTGGATGTCTGGTTTCCAAGAGCCCAGAAGAAGGAGTTGGATCCCATTGAACTGGAGTTGTAGACTGTTAGAAACTGCCACATGGATGCTGGGAACTGAACCTGGGTCCTCTACAGGAGCAGCCAGTGTTCTTACCAGCTGAGGACCTCTCCTACTGGTACCAGCTAAACTCTGAAATGGGTGCCATTATTACTCTTTGGTCATCTTATATGCTGTGTATCTGTCTTCATAAGTGTTTATTCTCATACTTTAGACAATTTGATATTAATCTGTGCTAGACATTAAGGATGCTTACTTGTAAGAGCTAAAAGTTAAATATTACTTAAATAAATGAACCAGGAGGCTAGAGAGAAGACTCGGTGGTTAAGGGCACCTGGCTGACCTGAGTTCAATTCTGAGTACTCATTTTGGGTGGCTTTCAGTCATCTGTAACACCAGCTCAAGGGGATCAGATGCCGTCTCCATCTTTTGGCCTCCTTAGGCAACTGCACACATCTCTCTCTCTCTCTCTCTCTCTCTCTCTCTCTCTCTCTCTCTCTCTCTCTCTCTCTCTCTCTCACACACACACACACACAAAATCTTTGGATATCTAAATCAACAGGAAAATCAGACACCTTGCTTTGTTTTTCTAATAGGGCAAGACTTTTCTCAGAATTACAGGAATTTATTTCTAAGTGGGATGCTTGAAAATTTACAGACAAATGGGGATAAGTGTATTTACTGTGTTCTAAAATAATGTGTAAGGAGGCATTTCCCCTTAATCCCCTAATGAGACGCAAGTTGGGTGTCTCTGTTTGAGCCCTTTAAGGACTTGGTCAGGAAGCAGGAAAAAGCGTGTCAGAGATGCCTGGTGTGTGACAGTGGCCTCTATTGCTAGAGCTGGCATCTGGTAACTGAATCTGCAGGATTCCAGAGGATTTATTTTCCTCGGGCCTTCATCTGGGCCTGGTGGTGCATGCCTGTAGGATCAGGAGCTCAAGGTCATCCTGAGCTACTTATCAAGTCCAAAGCCAGCCTGGACTGCATTAAGACTCGAAAAATAAAGAAAGAAAAGATAGGCTTAGAAAGCTAAGGATTCTGGATTCTAACTAGTTTGGGAATATAGAAGACTAGCATGGTAAAATGAATTAACATAATTATAGATAAACAAGGAAGGGAAAATTGTGAATCTAGGCTAACAGATTTTATGTCATTTTGAGGTTGGAATTAAAGTTCAGTTGGTAGATTGTCCAATTGTACATGAAGCCCCCTGGGTTCTATCTTCACACCTCATAAAACCAAGCCTGGTGGTATATGCTGTAACCTGGCACCCTGGGAGGAGAAATAAAAGGGTTAGGGATCAGGTCAGAGTCACCCTAGGCTTCACAGGGAATTTAGGGCCAGCCTGGAGATAAGAGACCCTCAACATTTTTGCTTTTCCGACTCCATTTTTTTCCCTCCTTCCATTTATGGTGCTGACTTTGAACCAGCTCAGGGCCTGATATATCCAAGGCAAGGGGTACCACCAAGCTGTGTCCCAACAGTCCAAGTTACTTTACATTTTTTTTAACCCTTTAAATTTATTTTGTATTTATGTGTATGCGCACACTTGTGTACTATGGAGATCAGAGAACAGCTTGCAGGAGTTGGTTCTCTTCACCATGTGAGTTCCAAGGACGAAGCTCAGCTCAGCAGGCTGGGGGGAGCATCTTTACCCACTGAGCCCAGCTTCCTGGCCCTCCAAGGCAGTTTTCTAATATATTTCAAAGTACTTGCATAAGTAATATGTGTTCATTGTTAGATACAAAGTCACGCATCAGAGAGAAGCTGAAGACATTTGTCTCGGTGTCTTGGAGGCTGCTGTGAGCAGTGCTGGAGAGACATGTACTTGCTGTTTCACACTGATGTGGGACTGTCTGAAATGGCTAAAACACAAAACTCCACTCTGCACTTTCATAACTGTTTCTAGGAAATGCTCTTTAAAATTAAAATACAAAGTATTTGATGTGTATGGGTGTTTGGCCGACATGTAGACCTGTGCACCGGGTGAAGGCCAGAGGAAGCCATTGAGGTCATCTGGAACTGGAGCTACAGACTGTTTTGAGACTCCATGTGAGTGTTGGGAATTGAACCCAGGACCCTTGGAAGAGTAGTCAGTGCTCCTAACCTTTGAGGCATCTCTCCATCCCTTGGGAACCTTCTTAGTGAAGAAATCCCAGCCTGGCTACCTGCTGTGTGGCAGAACCAGCAGGGTGCTGGAAATGCCTAGCTTCCCTGTGTTTTTGCCTATGCTAAGCGTCCCTTCCTATGTGAGGAAAGCTGTGTGTGTACCTGCCTGAGGTCTGGGGCAGCCATGTGGGCAGTGTGGTGTATTCCCAAACCTGTGTGTGTACCTGCCTGAGGTCTGGGGCAGCAATGTGGGCAGTGTGGTGTATTCCCGAAAGCTGCTTCCTCCCAAATGAGTGCTTTCATCCCCCTGTGTAGACAGCCACTTATTTGGGTCCCCCGAAATAGTAACAGTATGGTGAACTTGAATTAAAGAATATTTATTTTGTTGTCTGTGTGGTGCAAGCTATTTCCCCAGTTGCTGGATGAGCTGAGAGGGGTGGGGAACAGCAGTGTGCTTTCCTTTAAGCTTCAAATTCATCCTCAAGAAGAGACTGAGCAAAGTACAGTAAACTGAGCAACAGTTGGACACGCCCTGCCAGGGAGCTGCGTGTTATGTGCATTCCCCGGCTCTTAGGGCACAAGTTATTCTGGGAAGCATAGCTCAGGATTGATCAGATGCGGCTTTAATATGGTTGCTTACCAGTAAGTCCTTGGAGGAGTTCTCCACCCATCTCATGCCAGAGTGGGGAGGCAGGTGTGACCCCAAAGAACACCAAGCTAGCAGCTGAGTGAGGTTCCTGGCCTAGCACACCACTAAAGCTTGTGTGACCAGGTCCCAGTAGCTTTCTTGTGATCCTCAGTGCTAACTCCACACCCCCAGCCCCTTAGTCTTTTACAGAGAAAATGAATCAGACTTTCATTGTGAAGATGCTTGCTTTGCTTAGTTTAGCATATGTTTCTAGCCTTAAGATAGTTGGGGATGAATACACAGTTCTTGTCTTCATTGTTGGCTTCCCCAAGATCAGCTGCAACCCTTCTTTAGAATAGAGAGTGAATGGGGCTGGGGTGTGGCTCAGAGACAGAACACTTTATCTAGGTGTGCCAGGGTCTTGGGTTGTGTCCTCAGCACTGAAAAAAATCACAGAAGTTACAGAAGCTTATGGCTTTTTTTTTCTGTTTACTTACTTATTTATTTATTTGTTTATTTATTTATTTATTTATTTATTTATTTATTGAGAGAGAGAGAGAGAGAGAGAGAGAGAGAGAGAGAGAGAGAGAGAGAATGTGCTTGCAAGCAGGCGCACTTGTGCTAGGACATGCATATGAATGTCAGAGGATAACGTTCAGAAGTCAGTTCTTTCCTTCTACCTGTGGGACCTGGGGGAGCAAGCTCAGGTTGTCAGTCTTGGTGGCCAGCCCCTTTGCCTGCTGAGCTATGTCACCAGCCTCGGATTTTTTGTTTGTTTGGGGTTTTTTTCTAATTAAAATTTTGTTTTGAAGCCAGGTGTGGTGGCACATGAGCAGGAGGATGGATCTCTGTGAGTCCCAGGCCATCGAGGGCCACATAATGAGATCCTGGCTGCTCTTCCAGAGGACTCAGGTTTAATTCCCAGCACCCACATAGTGGCTCACAAACATATCTAACCTCTTCTGACCTCCATGAACATGGGGCACATACAGGATGAACAGACATACACACAGACAAAACACTCATATCTGTAAAAATAAAAATAAAACATTTAAAAGTTGTTTTGAGAATTTTAAGGGTGTTCCTTGAGTGAGCTTGCATTGCCTTTTGACTCTTGGTGTCGGTGTATTTGTTCTCACTGGCTAGCTTAACTCAAGGTGTGAATGACAGAGAGGAATAATACTGACTGAAAAATAAGACTCAGGAGCATGAACAGTGGACTTCTGTGAAGAAATGTTGTGGGGAATTCTCCCCAGCAGGGAGGGAATTAACAGATGGAAACTGCTTAGTCTCACAATAATGCACGAACGGTCTTTATGAGGCAGAGAGAAATGCTAAGTAAGTCAGCCTAAGTCCAGCACTGAGTATGGAGCTCAGTGTAAGAGGGAACGTGAGGACAGGCCAGCTTTCATTTATTTCTGGTTTTTTTGAGACTGGCCTCATTATATAGCTAGAATGCATTGTGTAGCCCAGGCTAGCCTGGAAATCACTGTGTAGTCCAGGCTTGGTCTTGAACTCCTGATTGTCTTGCCTTTGTACCTTATTTTAGGATGTCAGGCATGCACCACCATGCCTGGCCATGTTGTCTTTTAAGGGAAAGTTTGAAATGAAAAAAGGATATAGAAAACCATAATTGAGGACAGTTATTGGCTTTGTGGGACAAAAGAGGTGTACTTCGATGTAAGATCAGCAAGTAATAGATGCCTTCCTCCTGTATTAATAGCTGTTTACCTTCATCAAAATCAATCAAGTTTAAGTTGGAGGAAGTGGATCATTGTGTAAGAGCACTTGATCTGCAAGCATGAGAATCCAAGTTCAAATCCTCTGCACCCATGTGAAAGCTGGGTGTGACTGTATGCCTGTAACCCCAGCAATGTGTAGGTGTGGAGATGGGAGGGTTGCTGGGGCTGGCTGGCTGGCTGCCTAGCTCCAAGGTTAGTGAAAGACCCTGTCTGACAGGAACAAGGAAAAGAGAGATGGAGTGGGACACGCAGCATTCTCCCCTGACAGGCACCCCTCCACACTCATTAACCAGACATACAGTCATCTCAGATATTTAAAACTGGGGCTCAGGGGGTAGAGAGCACTTGTTACTCTTGCAGAGGACCAAGTTCCAAGTTTAGTTCCCAGCATCCATGTTGGCTGGCTGTCACGGCTGGCCATTCTAGCTCCACATGTACAGATCCTCCCCCAGACACATACACATAGTTACATAATAAAATAAACCTTAAAGAAGGACTATACTGTAGACTGGAGTGGTGAGTGTCTGCACATCTTTACAAGAAGGACTCTATTAATAAAGACAATTCTTAAAACCATATAAGGGGGGAATGTTGAAGGTGTTCACGGGCAGTGAGCTAGTGGCAGTCCCCTGCCTCAGCCTCTTAAGTACTTTGATTACAGTCGCCATGGCCAGCTTAGACAGGCAAGTTCTTGTTGTTATCATGTCTGTGACTGCAGATGACTGATGAGCATACAACACCTTGGAGCCCAGCTCTCTCCCTGTGGAACTAGAGACAAGGAACTACTTTGTCAGCCACTTCCCACCTCTGTGCCAAAGCTATAATTTCTTTCATCCTTTCTGGAGGGTATTTTATTATTTTACTTATGTAAATATGTGTTTGTATGTGTTGAGGGTGGGGTGTGTGCACATATGTGTGTGTGTGTACAGGTCCACTCACTTGTGTGTGTGTGTAGGCCAGAGGACATCATGTTTTCCCTATAGCTCTCCATCATAGTTTTTGAGGCAGAGTCTTTCTGAACCTGAGCTCACCATGTTTATTCTGGCTGGCCAGTGAGCCCCCAGAGGTGGGTTCTGGGATCCGAGCTCAGGTCCTGAGCTCACCATGTTTGTTCTGGCTGGCCAGTGAGCCCCCAGAGGTGGGTGCTGGGATCCGAGCTCAGGTCCTGAGCTCACCATGTTTGTTCTGGCTGGCCAGTGAGCCCCCAGAGGTGGATGCAGGGATCCGAGCTCAGGTCCTCCTGCTTTAACTATTGAACCGTCTCCCTAATCCCCTTTTCTGGATGTTTTGAAGAAGATTCCCACATATCAGAGAGGTCATTTCTCAGGTCTCATTCATCCAGGCTAGAGTCAGCTTTGATGAAAAACCAGAGAAGTGTTAATCTCCTGCTACACAACTTCTTAGCACTTGCATTTTTGAAATTCTGAGCAGCCTGTGGGCTGGACAGAAGGCAGGCTCGTGAGTCTGGCAATTGAAGCCTCAAGTTCTCAGTTCAGAATTTCTGATTAAAGGCAGGTCTGGATAAGACTGTCTTTGTAAGTGCTTGGGGAGCCATGGTTAGTCTACCCACTTGATCACCCGTGAGGAGGTTCTATTTTTATAGACCTCTCCAGTGGACTTGCCTGTTATTTTTGTTCTCATTCTCCCCCCCCCCCCAGCTTACATATTCTTTCTTAATGTCTGTGAATTCTGCAGTTAAGTTTGGCATAAATGTTTTTTAAATGTGAACTTGTACAGATACACGTTCTTACCATTTTTAATTCAAACAAACAAACAAACAAACAAACAATTTGATTACACCTTGAAAGTTTGCTGAGTAAGATCATATTCAGGAACAAGTTTTCAGGCATGGTGGTAGCTCATGCCTGTGATTCAAGCATTGGCAAGCTGAGGCAGGAGGACTGCAAATTTGAGGCCAGCCTGGGGTACACAATGGAATCTTGTCTCAACGAACAACCATGGGCTAGGAGTGTATCTCAGGTGCACTTCATACATGGGGTTTACTTTAATCCCAACACTCACTTGAGAGGTAGAGGCAAGATGGTCAGTGATTTGGTTTAGTGTACCTAGGGAATTTGAGACCAGCCTGAGATACATGAGACCCTGTCACAAACAAACCCCAAACAAGAAATGGTTGTGGTCTGCCACCATACTCCAGTGACTGCCCCAACTGAGATCATTGAGTCCTGCTTTTCTGTATTGTTCGTTTCACCAGCATCTCCTGAGTGTTTTTGAATGAAGATGGCAGGCTTCTAGAAGCCCTTGAGACATTTGTTGGTATTCTTATTCTGAAGACTTAGGGGGCCTAATATCAAAGGTAGATATCTCCCAGGCTCAGACAGTCTTACATCACAGCTAGGCGTTGTTTCTCTGCTACCTGAGCAAGAGTCTAAAGTGGCTTGATTAATTTTCATTCATTTCTTCCATCGTTCCTTCATTCAAACATTCATCCATTCTCTCCTTACCCTCCTCTCCTTCCTTCCCTTCCCCCCCTCTCCCTCCCTGACTTCCTTTCTTCCTTCTCTTTCTTTTATAAGACAGGGTCTCACTGTAGCTTAGGCCCACCAGGAATTCACTCTGTAGTCAGGGGTGGCTGACCTGTGCTTCCCCATGCCACAGTGTCTAACAGGATCTTGGAGATTGAGCAGAGATTTGTGGACAGAGGATTAAATGACTGCCTACTATATATTGAAATGCCTGGCTGTATAAATTATGAGAACGTCAAGGTTCTGAATGGACTTCAAGGCGTCTCAGTGATGGATGGTAACCGGGTGCAGGGTCCTTAGGGTTAACGTTCCTGCTGTCATGCATCCTTTGCTTTAATTTACCTATTTTCACCCCAGGGATGAAACCCAAGACCTTGTACATACTAAACTAAAGTAAACAAGAACACCCCTCCCACTAAGCTGCATCCTGCCTTGCTTTTAAGATTCTATGAACCATTGAAAAGTATACCAACCTTGAAGGCATGGTGTCTTCTTTCTTCAGTTGGGTGGTTACTGAGTTGCGTGGTTAGTGTTTCCTCAGTACTGTGAGTGCCGTCTGGGTCCACAGACTTCCTGAATGAAATGGAGGCCAGCGAAACATTTTCCTTGATATTTGCCAAGATAGTGGAGTATCTAGATATTTATTTATTTATTTATTTAATTTATTTTTTTTTGAGGCTTTCTCTGTGTAGACTTGGCTGCCCTGGAACTTGCTATTAGACCAAGCTGGCCTTGAACTTGAAGAAATCCCCACCTTACCTCTGCCTCCCAAATGCTGGAATTAAAGATATATGCCACCACACCCAGCTGGATATTTAAGTTTAAGGCTACGTTAGCTTCTTGGGGGGTGTGTGTGTGTGTGTTGCTACACTTCTGTGCATACATGTGTCTGGAGGCCAGGGTTAATCTCAGATGTCTCGTCAGCAGCTACACTGTTGGCTTCAAATGTGGCTAACCAGATCCTTACTGGCACTGTAGCGTTCACATGGGCCACACAGCGTCACTCTCTGTGTGGTGTATGCACTATCAAGGCTTTTCTATCACAGGGTCAGGAAGGTTCATCATGAGGCGGGCCCTTCTCCTAGTGGATGAGTGGCAGGGCTTTTCACCCTCAGAGGGGTAGGCCACCTACTCTCTGAAGGGGTAGAGTGTCCTTATCAATGGCAGTGCTAACATACCCTTCCAAGAGTGAGTTCTGTTCTCCCACCTCTACCCTCAAAGATGCTGAACACACAGGCAGCTCTCTAGAACCTTTCCTTCTGTAATATTGATCAAGAACCAGGAAGCTGATCAGAAGTGATCTTTGCAAATTAGGAGTTTATGAAGTAGAAAAGAAGACACTATTAAAGCAGTCGTTATAAATAGAAAGACAAATGGAGCATTTAAAAATGAGTTTAACAAAATTGTGTTTTTAATATATATGTTTTTAAATACTTTTTCTCCCAGTTAGAGTGTGTTCAGATTCAACCTGCCAGGTAGCATGCCCGCTCTGTATTCCTTCTCCTGATAACTGTTTGAGCTGTTTCATAATGCTGATCATGGCAGTGCTATACCGACTTCATAGCTGGCAACCATCACCATGTGAAGGACAAATAATCACACAGTGTCACCGTCAGAAATAGAATG
The DNA here is from genome assembly GCA_028551405.1 of Uromys caudimaculatus. Lineage (NCBI taxonomy): Eukaryota > Metazoa > Chordata > Mammalia > Rodentia > Muridae > Uromys > Uromys caudimaculatus. The sequence continues at coordinate 72,391,638 of CM052714.1, forward strand.
TGAGTTCTAAACCATGACTTCAGGCTGGATTTGGCTCCCTGCCTATCCTCCCTGCTCCTTTTTGGGAATTTTGGCCTTGACACCTGAAGGCTTCAGGCCAGGGGAAGTATCAGGGCAGGCTTAGAAGACACAGTGTATGCTTCCTGATCCTCCCCTAGAAGACACAGTGTGTGCTTCCTAACCCCCCCTAGAAGACACAGTGTGTGCTTCCTGACCCTCCCCTAGAAGACACAGTGTGTGCTTCCTGATCCTCCCCTAGAAGACACAGTGTGTGCTTCCTGACCCTCCCCTAGAAGACACAGTGTGTGCTTCCTGACCCTCCCCTAGAAGACACAGTGTGTGCTTCCTGACCCTCCCCTAGAAGACACAGTGTGTGCTTACTGACTCCCCAGAAGACACAGTGTATGCTTCCTGATCCTCCCCTAGAAGACACAGTGTGTGCTTCCTGACCCCCCCAGACGACACAGTGTGTGCTTCCTGACCCTCCCCTAGAAGACACAATGTGTGCTTACTGACCCCCCCCCGAAGACACAGTGTGTGCTTCCTCACCCCCCCCCACCCGAGGACAGATGAGGACAAATAATGAGTGACTGGCTCAGTCACTCTGAATAAAAAAGTTCTAAGTCTTCCCAAGATCTTTCATTCAACCATCACCATCCCTCCCTGTTCTCCACATAAAAAATTGTGACAACATACTAATATATTTATTTTCTATTTCTTTGCCCAGCTTTTCTAACAATAATGAGAAATATACTACATATATTCATATGCACCACACATATATGTTTATACTACATGTAATACACATTTCAGACATGTCCTCTGAAATGGAAAGAAACTCCTTAGGGTTGTTCTGACTGCGATGGGCAAGGGAAGGGAGGGCTTGTGAACCCACCAGTGATAAGACAGTACGACAGAGGGGCCAGGTCAGGAACCATGAAAGCTTACAGGACCTACCTGCTTAGAAGTCTGAGGTGGGAGAATCACATGTTTAAGACTTGCCTGAGAACTACAGAGTGAATCTTTCAGTTCGGGTAACTCAGACTCTTAGACCCTGTTTTTACTGAGGTAGCTCATTGGTAGAGCACCTGCCTCGCATGTATGAAGTCCTCCGTTCAGTCTCAAGGACCATAGCAAAGTGGGCTGAGGGTGGGTGTGACAGACTCTTGCTAGGTCCATGGTTAGTTTCTGGGTTCTCATCAGGGCTCCCATCTCCTGAAATACACATACATGTGGCCAAGAAGGAATGATAAAAACAATTACTTACACACACACACACACACACACACACACACACACACACACACACACGGGGGGGGGGAGAGGAGAGGGAGGAAGGGAGGGAGGGAGAGAGAATATAAAACAAAACTACTGAGAGATGACTCAGTGGTTAAGAATACTGGCTGTTCTTCAAAAGGACCTGAGTTCAAATCTCAACAACCACATATCAGCTCACACCGTCTGTTATTCTAGCTCCAGGGGATCTCATACCTTTCTCTGGCCTCTGTGGGCACAAGGCATGTGCAGGGTACATAGATATACCTGCAGGCAAAACATTTATATGCACAAAATAAAATTAGAAAAATTAAATCACAGATGCAACTACTTTTGCTTAAGAATTCTTCATGAAAAGAAATTATGAAACATTTCATATGAATGAATGGAACATTAATAGGTAAAATTAACTAAAAAAATGAAGCCAAGGACCAAACAGCAGCTGAATGACACACGTTCCTCTCCTCAGTTCAGAGCTAAGTTATGTTCCCCATTAAGTTGCCACGTTGTTCTGTGTTATAATTTCACTGTGGGAAAAAACTTAAGTCCCTTGTGAAAGATGGACTGGCCTTTCCTGCTTTCAGATGAACCGTCTTCTCTCACATGTGCCCCTGGAAACCCTCTCAGCTGATCATTGGCTGCCATGTCTCAAGGTTTGAGCATTTTCCTCTTGAGCCACTGGGTTGAGTTCAGGACTACTGCAGAAGTAAAGACCAAAGTGGTCTGAGTGTCCTGCAGTCTTACCAAGTGAAAGCGAGTGACTGACAGGTTACCAGAACAGGGCCAGAATCTTGGCCCAACTCTGTGACTTTCTGGGCTTGGAGAGCTCCCATCTGGGTCCAGGGATGACCACCATGGAAGGAGAAAACAGCTTGTGCCGATAGACTGCTCACAAAGTACCTCCGGGGTGGTGGTTCTTCATGTTCTAGAAAGAGATTCTGTATTTACTCCGGCTGCCTAAGGACCACACCTAGCATCTCTTTGCTGTGACAAAACTCCTGACAGACACCCAGATGCAGGAGCAGGAGGCGGCCGATCACGTGATTCGCTGATTCAGGAAGCATGGGGGATGTCCGCTTGCAGCTTGCCGCCTTCTTTCTTCTTTTTCCTCCTTTTGTTTTTATTCAGTTTGGGGCTCTAGCCCATGAGATGGTGCCCCTTACAGTCAGGGTGTATCCTTCTTCCTCCCTGTCCCTCACGGGCATGCCCAGCAGCACATCAGCTAGGTGATTCCAGACCCAGTCAGAGGCAGTGCCTGCACAGTACTTCTCTCTTTAATCTGTGCAACTTCAACCTTAGTTTCTTTGGAGCCTGTAGAGACTAGACTCCCTTGTCTTTCCTTTCTGGGGAATAGATGGTTTGGGGTTTCTCATTGTGGGTGACTGAATTTTTTTTTGTTTGTTTGTTTTAATATTATGTGTGTACACATGCTCGTGCGCATGTGCATGTGCACGTGCCTCTGTGTGTGTGTGTGTGTGTGTGTGTGTGTGTGTGTGTGTGTGTGTGTGTGTGTGTGTGTGTGTTGGAGGACAGCTTTTAGGAGTCAGTTTTCTCCTTCCACCATATGGGTTCCAGGATCGGCAGACTTAGCTACTACTTTCATTCCCTAGACTGTCTCCCCAAATCCTCCTTCCAACAAGTTTTTATGCCTACTTCACACCCTTTTTTTGACTCTTGTCCTTGGTATGATGCCCAGACTGACCTGGTATTTATGATCCTCCTGCCTCAGCCTCACAAGTAACTGGGATTACATTTGCATGCCACCGTGCTTAGCTAATTACCCCTTTCTTAGATATCTAAACCGGTTGGATTGACCACTAGGTGCAGAGGAAAGGGAATATCGAGGTGGAAGAGGGTTTCAGATGGAGGGAAGGGCAGAGGATCTTGGATTGGCCAGGAAGCTGTGGGGTGGGAAACTTCAGCATCTTTTCACATAGGGCGTCTGGCTAGGGAATCTAGTCCCCATGTGCTTCCTGGAGTAATGTGGTCTTACCTCCCTGACTATTTGAGTTCTCCAAGGTTCCATTACCATGGACCTTAAATATATATGTTGTCATTATATATATATATATCTATATATCTATATACATCTATCTATCTATCTATCTATCTATCTATCTATCTATCTATCTATCTATCTATCTGTAAGTGAGAATGCCTACAAGGAAAGCTTCAGAAGTTTACAGAACTTTGTTGCTGTCTTGTGTATTGTAAGGATCCAAACACTTTCCTCAGAAGTCTCTGTGATAGGGAAGGCATAGAAATAGTGTTTCTAGTCTGTGACAATTAAAACTGCAAATAGAATGACAGTTAAACATTGTAAGAAACCTTGTAATTCCATTTCAGTACACAGTATTCAGTCCTTTTCCTAGCAATTACCCTGGAGTTGCCTGAGCCCCCCTTTCCATGGTCCCCAGTCACCCCTTTTGTTAGTGTTTTGGAGAACTCATTAAAGATAGGTGTTGCTTCTTGGGGCTGCGCCCTGCTGAACACATTGGCTACTTAGATTACACTTGTTCTCTGGACTCACTGAGTAATATATGAGATAGGAAACCTCCACTGATAGGTATGCCCAAGAAAACACTTCTCAGAGTGGTTTTCACAGCATTCCATGGGGGGTTAGAAGCCTGTGCTGATGTCATGGACAGCTTTGGGGCTATCTCCAGATGTGCTTCCGACACTCTGCCTGTCAAAGGAAGTAAATGATAAGACACCAAGGACCACAGCTTGTTCTTTTTCAAGTATAGCCTAAATAAAAACAGCTCTAGAAGTGTTTACATTGTTATAGTTTTATAAGTTTTCTACAAATGTTTACATTGTTATATTTTCCTCTCAAAATTTGGTATTCTGTAAGACCACACACATATGTAATTAATCTTGATGTTATCAGTTACAAAAGAGCACCTTTCAGGTAGTTTTGTTGTTCTGTAATATTGTTTCTTAAAAATTCTTTAATTTTTGAAGGGTGTGTGTGTGTGTGTGTGTGTGTGTGTGTGTGTGTGTGTCCATCTGAACATGCACATGCACATGCACAAGCCATGGTGTATAAATGGAGGTCATAGGGCACCTTGCAGGAGTTGATTTTCTCCTTCTCCCTTTTGGGTCTCAGGAATCTCAGGAATTTTAAGTCATCAGGCTTGGTGGCAAACTCCCTTACTGCTGAGCCATGTTGCTGCCCCTGATTGTTGTTGTTTGATAGAGTCTCTTGTAGCCCAGGCTGGCCTCAGACTTTGTATGTAGCCAGGGATGACCTTGAACTTCTTATTCTCCTGCTTCTACCTCCCAAGTGCTGGGGATAGAACCTGTTTTTATTTGGTACTGGAGATCAAACCCACAGCTAATGCATGCCAGGCAAGCATTCCACCAAATGAACTACACCCTCCAGCCCCCTAAGTACATATAATCAATTGGATTACTCTTAAGTAATCTTCTTGTAGCCATCTTACCTCTAGATAGCAAGCCTTGCTGTCTAGAACGAGGCTAGGGATGCTCCATGACTGGACCACTCCATACTGAGTACTTGAAAGATGACTGGTGTAACTTAGAGGCTACATTTAAGTTTACTTTTCCTTTAATTAGCTTAAGTTTCAATAGCTACTTGGAACTAGAGAAGGCGACATTATTGGGTTCTAGGTCTGCAGGGGCTTCCATGTTTATCCTAATGCTCAAGCGGTTTAGGAGAAGTAATTATTCATTTAGACTCTTGGGACAATTTGATGTCTGTAAATCTGAGAAAATGCTTACACATTTTGCCATTGTATTTATATCAGTTTCATGTAGTTCTTGACCTGAGTGACTGCTAAATTCAAAAGTCCTCTTTCTTACCTGGGAAAAATTGTTTTTATGGGCACTGTGCTTTTTCTGGCTCTGTTTGGGAGAGGTTGATTTTTCTCATCATGAATCCAGAACCTCCTCGTGTGTTCCCTGCCTACCATCCCCATTTATCGTGCTAGGCACTACGTTCTTAAACCCAGCAGCTGTTGTGACAGGGGACAGTTTGCATTCTTAGCCAGCAGCTGTCCAAAGCATTTCTAATCTGGTTTTGGTAGGAAATAGCACACAAGTGAAAGCCAAATTAAAAGTAGCTTGAAAAATAACAGACTAACTTAGGGCAGCACCAAGGTATGGGTCTAGTTTCCTCTGCAGATTGTATTAGTAATTTGTTAGCGTGGCAGAGCCCAGAGGCACTCAGGGGTGGAGCCATGTGTGATCAAGTTTAAAATCCAAAATCTAGGCAATGGACACAGAACGTCAAGGTTAAGACCATGTACTACTCTTTAAGGGGGCTCAAGTTCAGTGTCCACCACTCCCACTGGGTGGCTAACACCATCTGTAGCTCCAGCTCTAGGCGATCTGATGTCTTCTGGGCTCCATGGCCACCTTCACTCACATTCATTCCCTCTCTCTCTCTCTCTCTCTCTCTCTCTCTCTCACACACACACACACACACACACACACACACACTTAAAAATAAAATCTTTAGTAAACACAGAATCTAACTCAAGTCCTAGATTAGGCTCAGAGGAGGTTATTTAATACAGAATCTAACTACTCAAGGGCCTGGAATAGACTCGGATGAGGTTATTACTATTTTTATTATTTAAATGATACGCTACAAATTTGTTTTAATTGATTTAGCCAAGAACCTAAGATTATTGTTCTTTCAAGATAAACTACTCACTGATAATTAGTGGTGAGGGGTCCCTCCCCTCCTCTGCTCTGACACACAGTGTCACCCACCCACTACAGAAAGCTGCTCCGACACCCCTTCAGCGTTACTTATGTGTGTGTTTGGCAAGCACACTTACTTCTCTGAATGCAAGGAGTAAAAGCATCTTCTTATTTAGTTCTTTCCTTCAGAGTAAGAGTTCTTCAGCAGCCACAGGTGTGGTGTCAATGGGAGCCACTTTTCACCGCGGGTGGGTACTGCTCAAGAGGTTCGAGAGTTTTTACCAGCTCAGCAGATAAAAGCACTTGTTGCCAAGCCTGACAACCTTAGTGGAAGGAAAGAATGGACTCTTATAGGTTATTCTCTGATTTCCACAAGTGCATCTCTCCCACACAAAAAGAAATAAATGTTAATTTTTAAAATTCTTCAAGTTGTAATTGCAAACAGATTAATTTTGTCCCTAAAGAGATTTGCCATGTGCTCACCTTTGTGTCTCCAATTTTCCTGTACATGAAATTCTGCTCCCTGTAGAAGGTCCAGGTAGCTATGGGCTCTGATAAACCCTTTAGAAGGTTCCAGGTGCTGTCCACGAAGAGGAGGTCTGCCAGGCCCTGGCCTGTGCTCACCGAGTCTGGTTTTCCTTGCAGACTTTCACTGCCTGGTGCAACTCCCACCTGCGGAAAGCAGGCACCCAGATCGAGAATATCGAGGAGGATTTCAGGAACGGCCTCAAGCTCATGCTGCTTCTAGAAGTCATCTCAGGTGGGTGTGCTGGCTCCGAGCTCTGCCTAACATGTGACCTGCAGGGCACTGTGTGTGAACATGAACTTACCCTTCGAGCTTGGCTGACTACAACATGGTAAAAGCTGGGTTCAGTGCTGCACACCTGTAATCCCAGTCCTGGGAAGACAGAGGCCGGTATTCACCTGTGGTGTCCTGGCCAGTCTGCATCCACACAGCAAGTTACACGCAAGCCAGGGCTACACAGTAAGACCTTGCATCAAAAAACAAGGCCAAGAAAAACTTTTCAAAGAGCAATCTACTGTTTGTATGTTTGTTTGTTTGTGCCTGTTCTAAAAGAAGAATGTATTCTATATAGAATGGACTTAAAATGTTTAGGCTGGATGTGACATAATTCCAGTCTGAGTCAAAAGGATCACAATGAGTTGAGGCCAGCCTAGGTTACATAGGGAATTGCAGACCAGCCTAGGATACATGGTAAGATCCCGTCTTTAAAAACAAAACAAAACAAAAACCCCAAAACAAGAAACAAAACAAACAAACAACCAAGTAGCATACTGTACATCTCAAAACATGAAAGTAAGCTGGGCGGTGGTGGCGCACGCCTTTAATCCCAGCACTTGGGAGGCAGAGGCAGGCGGATTTCTGAGTTCAAGGTTAGCCTGGTCTACAGAGTGAGTTCCAGGACAGCCAGGGCTACACAGAGAAACCCTGTCTCGAAAAACCAAAAAAACAAAAACCAAAAACCAAAACAAAAAACAAACAAACACATACACACACACACAAAAAAAAAAACCACGAGAGTAAAATGGACACTTGTATGCTGCCTGCCATGTCAGCTGTGTGGATTCCAGAGGTCAATGGCTTGTGGTCTGGGCCACTGCATGTGTTTCACAGGACTCTGAAACATGTGCAGAGATTACCCTGGGTATAGACTGGGAGGGCTGGGTAGCTCTTGAGGAGATGTGACAGGAGAATGAATGGCAAGCCTGCTCAGGTTCAGAGAGCTTCCTGACCAGATAGATGTCTAAGAAGAGCTCTGGCAACCCCATCTGTGACTTGGGCGTCTCTAATAGCTAGCCAGCAACTTTGAGTGCTCCAGGGCCACTAACTGCTTTCTTTCTTTCTTTATCAGTGTGAAAGCTGGCTTATGGCCAGATCCAACACTGGTAGGTCTGCAAAGGGTGTGGTGGCCTTACCTGTTCTCTTGGTCACATTGGCTTTGAATGTGAATTGGCCTTCTTGTGACTTAGGGAAACCAGAAACATGTCAGAAGCACTAGAGAGATTAGCTCCTCTTAAGGAAAGCCTAGACTCTAGTATTCAACTCCTCAATTCAGAATCAGGCTAGTATTCTGCACCATTCTCTTTTCTTCCTTCAGGGGAAAGGCTGCCCAAACCTGACCGGGGCAAAATGCGGTTCCATAAGATTGCCAATGTCAACAAGGCTTTGGATTACATCGCCAGCAAGGGAGTGAAACTGGTCTCTATCGGGGCTGAAGGTAGGTGAGAGGCGGCTTCATGAGGGCTTGGCATCTGACGTCAGTGCTCTCTCCAGCCACACTCCATGCCTACCTGTATCATGCCCCCCCAGGCACTGTCTATGGACATGTACCAGGAAAGGGGACCAGGTTCTACACTTACTGGTTTAAAAAAAATAATAACGTCAACTGTCACACCTTGTCTTCTTCAGATGTGTTACTGGAGATTCATGTCCGAATGACTCTAGGTTAGGAACCGTATAGGACCCTGTGTTGTGCTGAGACAAACCTGTCATTCCAGAACCTTTTGAGTTCAGTCTGGGCTATGTGGGGAGTTCAAGGCCAGGAGCATGTCACTGTGCATGCTGAGTCCCCCCACTGCCGTTTGGGGAAGATTGCAAGAGAGGCCAGGGCAGAGAACAGAATGCCTTCCTTCTGATGGAGTCTCAGGACTCCAAGGTGGTCTGCATTGACATATGTGAGACTGGAACTTATCACTAACTCAGAATTCACAGGAACTGGAGCCATTTGCTTATAAATGCCACACAGCCAGAGGCTAGGCAATGCCAGTTTAAACAGACGGGTCCTCTCCTATGGATCCTTGCCAGCGTGCTGTGTACTGACTGTCATCTGTCCATTAACTTGTTTTTCTCACCCACAGAAATAGTCGACGGCAATGTGAAGATGACCCTGGGCATGATCTGGACCATCATCCTCCGCTTCGCCATTCAGGACATCTCAGTGGAAGGTAAAATTCACGGATGGTGATCCAGTTGCTTAATATGGAAATTGAGCTTATAAATTAAATTTTGAGTAGGATATTGTGACACTGAACTCACTTGCATGATCAAATGAGAGGTATCTAAATTGAGTTTTCAAAAAATTTATATTTATATGGGAAAAGTCCATGACAGTGCTGTTCTATTCTTGGGGTGGAATCACTTTGCAAGAGATGAACACATGTTCTGAGCAGACGGTGTTTTTGACATAAGTTTCTTTACTGCATATTGTACTAGGAAGTTCACTAATGCGTTAATGCAATAGGCAGAGAGTTTTCTTTCTTCTTTGTATTCTCTATCCTCCTTCCCTCCCTCCTCCCCTTCCTCTTCCCTCCCTCCTTCCCTTCCCCTTCCCCTCCTCCCTTCCTCCCTATTTCTTCTTCCTTCTCTTTCTCCCTTCACTGGGGATTAAAACAGGGCCTTGCACGTGCTAAACACATGGTTTACCCCAGAGCCATCCCCCCAATCCTCTAGGACAAAGTTCTTTAGGTTTAGAGCTAGAACACTTTAGTAATATTAATAATAAAGTTGGGCATGGTGACTGACACCTGTAAACCTAGCCCTCAGGAAGCCAAGACAGAAGGACCACACGTCTGAAAACACCTCAGAGCTCAGACTTCATAGCCAGGCCGTCCAGGCCTGCAGAGTCCCTGTTCACCCCTAAAGCACTCTTCGCATTCCCTCCAAAAAAGAGAAGAAAAAGAAAACGCAGGATTCCGTAGCTTAGCTACAGTGCGAATCAGTCTTCAAAATAATGTCTGCTCTACAAAGTGGGTTTAACTGTTTAGGTCTTTAAATTTAGTGGATAAAACCTGACACAATTATGACAAATTACTGTTTTTCAATAAATTGGGAACCCTCTGAAGCACCCTGTTACTTTCATTAGCATGAAGAAATGCACTGTAATAGAACCCACTGTGCAGGAGTTTTCAGATGCAGACCGTGTGTTATTCAAACTGGCTGTCATTTCTGAGCCCGAACTGAGGTTTAAATGTCATTCTATCTCGGTTTGATGTTTTAGATGACATAAATGGGTTTGGGGTTCTAAAAAGGGAATCACTTAAGTAAATTAGAAAGTTCTCTAAGGGCACATGCTGCAGGCTTCTTGTCACCTAGTACAGTAAGCAGGGAAGTGGCTTGTTAAGACGATTTACTTTAGTTTTAATTATGTCTATACATGTGCCTGTGAGTTCAGGTGTTCTTGGAGGCCAGAAGAAGTCAGATTCCCTGGTGGGTGCTGGAATTATAGGTAGTTATGAGCTGCTCAAGGTGGGTTCTGGGAACTGTCTCTTCTCTCCAGTCCCAGTGGGCGGGTTTTAATGATTGCTGGTTGATGAGTCATGAAAACCACCAGAAAGACCAACATCCGAGCCTCTTGCATCCTGGGAAGATGATAAGAAACACCCTCACTTCTCCATACTCAGGTTTTGTCACTCAGGCTAGGTTCACTGTTGGTGACCAAGTTACCTTGGCTGACTAACTGGCAGCCCAGCTGTCCCTTAAACCTATTCTGCATGCTGTGATTTGAGAGATAAATAGGCACTTCTGATTTGCAGGATGCCAAGTTTGACATTTGTCAGCAGCACTAAATTCGGATTTATTTACAAGAGGTGCTGCCGAGATGACTTAGTGGACAGCCCTAGCCTGACAACCTGAGTTGGATTTCTGGGTCCCACAAGGTGGAAAAAGAATATTAATCCTGAAAATGGTCCTCTGGCCTCCACACGTGCACTGTGGTACATGTGCACACTTGTGCATGCACACAACTTAATTTTTAAAAATTTAAAGAAATAAATATTTAAGAAAAAGATTTAATTACAGTGATCAAACAGTTGTTAAGTTAAAAGGTATAGTAATACATTTTATTAAAAGAGGAAAAAAGAGGAGAGCAGTAATAACAAGGGGCTGGGACAGGCTCAGGTACATACTGATAAACAGGACTGCTTCATTTAGGGGTGGGACCGGCCTAGAGCTCCTCTTGCCCTCCCTCTGCTGAGTACGGATTATAGGAAATCCACTAAACCATCCGGAAGTCAGCGTTACAGGGGTGAACTAGGCCTTAGGGTTTAGTTTTTTTTTTTTTTTTTTCTGGCTGGTTGTTTTTTTTATATTTTTGTTGTTATTTTCCTTTGGTAAATATTGAACTTAGGGCTGTTGGAACACTAACCAGGCAGGCATTCTACTCCTGAGCTGCATCCCATAGCCCTGATTATAATTTTGTAATTAGTGATAAGGGAATTTAAAATTTATTTATTTTTCATGTGTAGTTATGAGAATGGCATTGTCTGTGTTTCCTCTAAGTGATTTTTCATACATCCAAAATAAAATAGCCTTTTTTAAAAGCACACCCCACTACACACACCCACACCCACACCCATGCACACCTTTTCTTGCTGTTATTATAGAAACATCTGCCAAAGAAGGCCTGCTGCTATGGTGTCAGAGGAAGACAGCTCCATACAGAAATGTGAACATCCAGAACTTCCACACCAGGTAAGCGCTAGGGCCCTCAGGCCCTGCCTGTCCCCAGAGCCCATGAAGGTCAGGAGAACCTTGTGGCTTTTAGCTCTCCCACAGGAGACAATCCATTAGGGTTTGCGAACACGTGGTCCTGTTTGTTAAGTAGAGGCAGTGTTGTGCCAGAGCCCTTCCCAGCTGGTGACTCCTTTGCCCCCACACTAGGAGAAGATGACCCGATGCCTCTTCTCTGGGACTGTGGGGCCCCAGCAGACTCTACAACTACTCTGGGCACTCCAACACCCTGGCCTCTTCCTTCTTAGGCCATCAGCTTTAATTGCTAAAATTGAGGACAAATAGGAGAGTCACATTTTGAAAATGGCAGGGAACAGGACAAACGAAACCCAGGCTTGTCATGAGCGCAGAGAGTGGCTCTGGCTGCAGGCTTAGCTACTAGGGGGGTTACTAGCACTGCCATATGTGAGCAGAGGCTCGGTCGTGTTTCATCCTTTGGACAGTGAGTTCCTGTGGGTCTGTGGAGAGTGAGAGGAAGGAAGGACAGCCACAGATGGGAGGTGCTTCCGGCTAGACCATTATTAGGTTAATGGCTGGTGGAGAGGGAGAGCCCATTTTTGAAGGGCTTGGTATGTCAACCATGCTCCAATGGATGGCCCTACGTCCGTGGATTGGATACACCCATGAGTATATAGATAACACAAATTGGACTTGACTATTGGGGGGGGGGAGGAAGAAGAGGAAGAGGAGGAGAAAAGGAGGGGAGACAATGGGAGTATGACTAAAAGGTACTATATGCTTATACGATACTCTCAAAGAAATATTTTTAAAAATTATATTTAAAAATATGGTAGACTATCTCCAGGATGATAGCACCAAGCTAGGCCTTGCAAGCAGAGGAGAAAGGAAGCATTTTCTGTCCCAAAGAAGCCAGGGAGGGTTGAGGCAGGCAGCCAGGGTGAAAGTCAAGTTCCCGTGTCTGCCCACACTGGCCTCTCTTCTCTTGGCGGACCTACTCCTTTCTGAGTGATGTTTTCCTCAGGGCCATCTTCATTTCTAACTTTCTGGGGGACACCTCCCATTCCTCACTCACTGGCCCTGCTGTCAGCAGCACACTCAGAGCTGAGCATCTAAGGGCTCAGTAGTAGTGTTGTCTGTGTCCCAGCTGACATCCAAGTCTGCCCCGTGACCTTGGCCTTCTAAAAAATATAAGTAAACTCAGAATGGTAACCCCAATATGCAGTCCCAGCATTTAGGAGTCTGAGGATGGAGGGTTGAAAGGCCAGCCTGAGCCATGCTGAAGGACCCTGTCCCAAAAAAATAATAAATAAATCAACAAAAGCAAACCCCCTAAGGAAAGACAGAGTAGCTGGGAACTTGTGGTGGCTATAAGAACTCCAAGAACTCTCAAAGGGAGCATCTCCCAGATACACCTGGGGTTCATAGGGGAAAGGGTTACTGGGCAGTATCAGGTAAGGACCAGAAGGGAGACTGGCTAAAGAGTGAGTGGGAAACCCTAGGATTAGAAGGGTAGGTAGACTTGTCTTCTTTCCCATTGCTGTCTATGCCAGCACACAGTGAGCAGGGTTAGGGTCCCTGGTAAGGCTGAGTCACTTGCTGAAAACAGAAAGGAAGGTAGCAGGGAATGGAAGTGTGTGTGGGGAAGTGCGAGGCTGGACCATCCAAGGGCCATTGGTGTTACTCACTGGGGAGGGTGAGGTCCCTTTGGTGCATGATACCAGATGGGAACAGATGGTGTCTCACCCAGAGGAACCTGGGGTCTCTCCATTAACCCACATTCTTCTCCTCTGTGTTTCGAAGCTGGAAAGATGGTCTTGGACTCTGTGCCCTCATCCACAGACACCGGCCCGACCTCATTGACTACTCAAAGCTTAACAAGGTCATTTGTTTGGGGATGGCTTTCAGTGTGCTCCACCCATCACACCCAACATGTCACCCTGAGAATGAGCCCATCAGCACTGGCCTGCAGGGATGTGGGCTGCCCAGGAGGCTTCATATATGTTAAAGGTTTTACATGCCTGGATTACAAAGATGGACAGTGTCTAGGGCTTGGAGGAATAAGAAAGATTCAGTTGCTCACCCCCTGTAATGTGACATCAGGAAATTGTATATGCTAATGAAGAGTTTACTGCTGAGCCATATTCCTAGCCCTTAAATTCCCTTCACCTTTCCGGAAGATTCTCATCTACCTGTTGAAAATTGATTAACTCTTTTCTCACACAAAGGATTATCACAACTATGTCATTGTTGATGGCAGGAACTACTTATTTATCTTACAAAAGAAGCTTTGGAGATTTTCTTTCTTTCTCCCCCCTGGCCCCCCCCATGGGGAGATTAACCTTAGAAAACAATTCAATGTACTAGGTCTTGGGATGAGGTTGGAGTTGGGTGGCTTTGAACTCCTGATCATCCTGCCTCGACATCTTAAGCATCATGATTGCAGGAGTGCTCCTCTCTCAATTCCATTTTTAAAAGTAGTTTTAGGGCTGGAGAGATGGCTCAGCAGTTAAGAACACTGACTGCACTTCCAGAGGTCCTGAGTTCAATTCCCAGCAACCACATGGTGGCTCACAACCATCTGTAATGGGATCAGATGCCCTCTTCTGGTGTGAGACAGAGACAGTATACTCACATACATTAAATAAACAAATCTTTAAAAAGAGAGAGAGCGAGAAAAGAAAAGCAGTTTGAGAGCCAGGTGTGATGCCCGGCATTTGGGAGGGTGAGGCAGGAGAGTAGTGAATTTGAGGCAGCCTGGAACTGAGTGGCAGACTCTCACATGCTTGCCTTGGGCCACAGATTTCCTCCTTGGGGGCTGGTTTGCTGAGCTAGCCATTCACATGTGTGTGCGGTGTCTTTGGTTTGGAAATTGGCTGTGTTGCATGCTGCCCTCGTGTGTGGCATGTACAGTTGTGGGGCAAGGGCCCTGTGGCTTTCCTCAGTCTCGTTAGCTGTCACCTGCCCACCCCATCCCCACTCCCACCCCAGTCTGTCTTCATGCATTCAGAGCATGTGAAGGTTGATTTGCTCCCCAGAGATGAGGAAGGAGGTACCATAGTGGGAAGCAAAGCTTTTCAGGCTCGTCAGTGCACGTGTTTTCCTATCCTCTGACTTACCTTGAAATATTTAAGCCACATGTGTATTTTCTCCAGGAATATTTATTGACTTTGTAGAATGAAGAACTTGTTCTGAATAGATTGTTTTGCCATGAGTTTAGAGTGATCAGTTTTTATTTTGAAAGTGAATAGACTTATGAAATTAGTCATCTATCGTGGGTAGAAAGTTGGTAATATAATGACAACTAGTGTTTTATATTCTGTTAGATTCGATTCTATTATAAATAAATGTGTGTATGCATATATTCTCAATATATGTAAGCATGTGTGTAAATAATGCATACATATTCATTGAAGCTTCACACTAAATTCAATGCTTTAGATTCTGTTAGTTTGTTTGACACAAGGTCTGGCTATGTAGCCCAGGCTAGCCTTAAACTCATGGCGATTCTCCTGCCTCAGCTTCTTGAGTCCTATAGGCCCAAACCATCACACCTGGCTTCAATTCTTACTATTTTAGTTTTGTAGAACTAGTAAGTGGGAGAGCCAGGGCATGCCCAGGGTCACATGACTTCCTGCCTGTACTAGGAAGTACTCAATTGCTACATTTCATCTCTTTAAATGGCAATCTAAACCAATAGTTGTCACAAAGTCTTAGAATTACCACCCCATTTTAAGCACTAGAATCTTTCTTACATATTTTTTGAAAAAAAAAAATCACCCAACTAGTAATCTTCATAAGCACAGCACATAAATCAGGCAAGTAAGATTTGATTAACAAGATTAAGCAAATGGCTCTATGCCTTATTAAAGCAATATTTAGTTGAAAGACCTTTTTTTGCCTGATATAATCATATGTTCTGTGAGGTAAAGGAGATGACCCTGGAGTTCTCCTTGGGCACATCTGGAATGTTTTGTTTTTTTTTCTGAAGTCCAAGGCTTTCAGTTCTCCATCTGTAATAGGAGACTGTACATTCTGCAGAGCAGTGCAGTTTCTAAGATGTTCAAATGGGCCAGATGAGATGGAGCAGCAGGTACAGGTGCTTGTGGCCAAGCCTGCCAATCCCCAGACCCATGGTGGAAGGACATTGCTCTAAAGTTGTCCCTGAACTAGCAACGTTCTTCATTTCAGTTTTTGTCTCCTACCTCCATCTGTTTCAGGTTCGTCACAGTTCATCACTTTAATAGATGACAACACTTTGTGTTGCCTTTAGGTTTTCAGTCACACATGTCTAGCTAACCTTCTTATAAGTATTTAGCCAATCTCGCAGGGTGGAAAACATGATTTCCTATACAAAAATGACTATTGTGAACTCACTTGAGATTTTAATACTGTTATTTTCTCACCTTTAACCTTATAGAAGCATCATTTCTAGTCTTCATAGCCACCTTGTAACCTCTCTTGCGAGCTAAGCATTTCACCCACTATCACCTGCTCTTGTATGCCCACCCCAACCTGCTTATATACTGAACCAACATACTAAGATGGGTGTGGTAGCACACACCTACAATCCTGGCACTTGGGAAGTAGGAGCAGGAGGATGCATTCAAGGTAGGGCTTTTGAGATGTGTCAAACAAACAAATAAACAAACAAACAAACTAATAGTCCAATATAATCGGAGTAAACATTTCCAGGATCACCTTTCATATCTGGAAAATGGCTTTCATGATTTAGAATGGTTGAATTTTTTTTTCCCACAGAATGAAAACTAAGCTCTAATATGTATCAGGGAGTCCTTCCTTACCAATGACGACATATCCGTCTACTCACCTCCTAATCCAGCATTTGCCCTCTTAAACCTTTTGCTCACACCATGTGAGGTGCAGCTGCATGGGTCCTATGTTTCTGTGAAGTCTGATGTTTCTCTCCATGTCTCCTAAGAAGGAATGTTGTGTGGTTCTAGACCTATGTGAGTGGGAACACCTCCTTCCAGAAGCGAGGTGTATGTCTTGTTTTTGCTTTGGTATTCTGAAAAACTGGTTATGTTGTCTTCCACACAGGATGACCCCATAGGAAACATTAACCTGGCCATGGAAATAGCAGAGAAGCACTTGGATATCCCTAAAATGTTGGATGCTGAAGGTGAGGTGAAAAGCATGCCTACCGAGTTACAGAGAAACCTGTGGACTGTAACAGCTGTGGCAGTGAACGGGTGGGAGTGCTGTGAAACTGTGGGCACATTACCTCTGAAGTACTTAGGTTCTGACGAGGCGCTGCTCCTCAACACACGAGCGTTAGAGCTTTGTGTCTATCTTGCTCAGAATGATCCTGCTGAAGATTAGGCCAACAGAACTGTAGAAAGAGGATTTGACAAAAATCTTAGTCTTACTTAAGAAGCAGAATTCTTTGGTACGTAGATTGAGATCTAGACAGCAGTGTGTGATTGTGAGTATGTGATTGTGTGTGTGTGTGTGTGTGTGTTGTACGTACATATACACACAAATATATATAAATATCCCATGTGTATAAATATGTGCATACATACATCACATAGATAGCACTGTAGCACTGGGGATTGGATCCAGGGCCTTGCGCATCTATCCAAGCCCTCCACCATTCATCTCCATCCCAGGCCTTCTTTTCCTTTCTATTTTGTGTCAGGGTCTCAAGTCTCATTTAGTTAACCAGGCTGTCCTTGAACTCAGCCCATAGTCTACCAGGTTTTGGACATTTGCTCTTACTGTCTCAGCCTCTCCAGCAGTGGAGTCTGCATCACCAGGCTTTTTTTTTGGCTGGCTGTTTTCTAAAACAGAGTTTCTGTGTTTTGTTTTGGATTTGGTAGCATCATGATTTCTTCTTCTCTATGTAGAAGTAAGCTTAGCAGATAAATCTCTGTGAAATTACCACTTAAGAAAAAAGAAGTCTTTCCAGCAAAAAGCTGTAGAATTAAATTTAAAATATAGAACATTTGGCCATCAGTGTACTAACCAAGCTTTCCCAATTTTGTTTGTAATTTATCTAAGTGAAACTTAATGTTGACAGACCTGAGAGGACGTTTATATAGTTTGCTCATTACCAGGTCTCCGTCTAGGTACTTGCTTCAGATACTTTTGTGCCCCTTTGGAGTGGTGAATTCAGATGGTGGCCCACTGTTTAAAATACAGGCGTTAGGAGAGTTCATTTCATTTATCTGTCAGCAGTTACCCTCAGCAGATATTTACTAAACACTTATTGTGAGCAAGATCCTCCCTGCTGGGAACTGTGGGGGACCCTGAGTTGTGTATTTTTCTGCTCTCTGCTGAATTTGTCTTCGATTTTTACTTTGTTGATGCTAGTATCATTATTCTCTAATGGGAATTCTAATAATTAGTCATCAGTCAATTCTCTGGGAGCTAAACAGCCAGAGACCTTTCTCCTCACAGCCCTAAGAATGGCCTCCTTGTGTTGGTCTCGCCAAAGGCTGCTGGGAGAAGATCCTTCCCTGTTTTTTAGGGCATTCCTCACCCTGTGGCAGCATTGATCCAGTTCAGCCTCTGTCTTCATAGGGCCTCCTCGTGGAGTTTGTCCCCTTGTGTCCTGCTGGGCTAAGAGACATGCTTACTTCAGGGTGGTCTCACCTTCATTTGTTCCCTCCTGGGACGACCCTTCTGTGTAAGGTCCAGTCACAGCTTTAGGAAGTGGTCGTATGGCTATTCAGCCCACAGCAGCGATTTTTCAGGTAGCAGTACTGACCACTTACTGATCCAAACCCTGTGTAGTGCTGTCACTCAAACACCAGTGGAGACCCTCTTTGCGCTTTCTCCCAAGCTCTCTAGAGGGAGAAGCCAGAAAGAGTGTAGAAATGCCCCTTTCCAGCTGTCCTCTCCAAGCTGGGCATGGGTTCGTGCAGTATCTCCATGGACCTTTCCATGTGGTAATTAGCTGCACAGAACTTCTGAATTAGTACCCAGCATGGATTAATAGATTCCCATCTGTTCATTAATGCCTCTTGGATGCCTGGCCCTGCTTTCAAATGTATTCATGAGTGTCTGCAGGGTCACCATGGCTGCCCTGGCCCACTCACATTCCTCTGTTCTTAGGTTTTTCCTTAGTCTCTGGGTCCCAGGTTGAGTGTGCAGTTACCCTTCCTGTGTCCTTGCCTTAGCACTGTCATGTCCTTCTCCCTTCCTCCTCCTCCCTTCTCCTTCCCCTCCTGTCCTGTCCTCCCTCCCCTCCCTGGCACCCCCTCTCTTCCTTCCAGTTCTCTGATTTAGGTCTTTTCTATACCTTCCAAACTGACCTCGAATCTACCTTATAATCCAAGCTGTCCCAGAGCCAGTGCAACCCCTGCCTCAACCTCCCAAGCACTGGAGTCACAGGCACGTGGCACTCTGCCTGCCTATTTCCTTTCTTCCTCTCCCCTTTTAATGATCCAGGATGCTTATACACCATATTAGCCATGATTGTAGAAGAGTCTTGTGCAGGGATCTCATAACTGTTGAGATTGTGATGGTCTTGGGTGCAGTGCATGCTGGAACATAACCATTGCATTACCATAGATGTTTTTGTGTCTGCTCTTGGCCTCGATGTCACGGCAGCTTTCCCGGTAGACTTCTCTCTGCTTATTCGCTGTCCTGACAGACCCATGCTATCAGCTTAGTGATGACTCTTGGGAAATCCTTGCATCCCACCTGCTACTGTTGCCCTGGTACTGTGATATTTGTGTTGGTTTCTGAATCCAGGTGTGGGCTATCCTGAGGCTAACTGACCTCCTTAGCCACAAACTTCCCTTGCAACTGAAACTGGAAACATTGTTCCCTTCCTGTCTTCCATGCTTTCAACAGGTGGTGGAAAGTGTATCCACCTTGAACCTGTTTGGAGGTGAGCTCTGAGTTTAGGTCTGCGGGCTTCTTGTAGACTCGCAGAAGGGATCTTGTGACCTCAGCTCTCCAGGTAAAAGAAAGCCTGTGAATGTGCTGAGTCCAGAAGCCTCACGTGCCTGCCTTTAATTTAGGCGTCCCTCCTCTCTGCAATCTTTCCTTCCCTTTCCTTTGGCGGTTCTCACAGGACTAAGGACAGAGACTTTGCAAGTATGACTTCTTTTATTTGAGTCAGACTCAGACAGCAGCTGCGTGGTGGGGCAGGCTTCCTTCAAGCCCTGTCAGAGGAAACCGTTCTCAGAAGCCCTCACTTACTGCTGCTGGAGCATCCCAGCACCTAGCCCTCTCTTCTCCCCACAGGTTTCGTACACATGGGCAGCCCCTCCCACATGAAGGAGCTGCAGTAACTCACATGTTCTGTTACTGTCTTGCTTTTTTCTGGTGCACAGAAGGAAGGCTGTGGAACAGAAGTCTCCACTTACCCTTCACTTTCTGTGTCTCGGTTTATTTTCTATCATTTATCCTCCTTTCCTGCCCCACCTCCTCAATAGGGAGACTGGTTCTGAGGAGGCAGTCCTTGGTTGTTTTTAGTCTAGTTTTCTTTGAAACTTTCTGCTTCAAATGACACTCATGTTGTTTTCTAAAGGTTTGGTAGACATACAGGATTCCGCATTCACTGACATGAATGACATAGTATCATTTTGGCTCCCTTGTTCACTGACCCAACCAAGTTCATGGACAGGTAAAAACAAAAACAAAAACAAAAACAACAAAAACAAAAACAAAACACTTACTAAACCTGATATCACAGGAGGAAAGCATGTGTGGTCACCAGGGTCCTTGTCTCTTCTGATTGGTCACGGGGCAGCTAACTACAGGGGCAGCAACAGGCACCTCCATATATACAGGCCCTTTCTTTAGATGCTTTGTTGCTCTTGGTGGGAAGGTAAGTATGTTTCAGAGGTGTTACGGACAACCCTTACCTCACACAATGAATTTCACCACTCTCCCTGAGTGGTTTCTAGAGCAGAGAGCTTCCACGCATGTGAGGGCGGGGCTGGGAAGTAGGAGGACAGTCCCGCTGTGTCTCTAGCATCTTTTCAAGGAACCTGTCTTTCTTAGAGACAAAGTTGTGAGAGTCAAAAACAAGACTAACAAAAATGGGGTAATGATCCTGATGCATGCTATATGAATCTTCATGTTAACATGCTATATACACTTTTAAAAGCCCATTGAAGGAGGCAGGGCACAGCCCTCAGTTGGACCATTCAAATACCCTTCCTATTCCTAGGACTAGCAAGATGGCTGAGCACCAGGATAAAGGCTCAGGATTACCCACAAGCCTGGTGGTGACCTGGCTCCACCTGGTGGAAGGAGAGAACTGACTCTCAGGAGTTGTCCTCTGACCTCTACATGGATTCCGTAGAGTGTGTGTGTGTGTGTGACATATATGTGCGTGCGCGCACACACACACATTCACATACTGAATAAATGGGTAAAAACGTAATCCTAAAATAACTGTCCTGGGATCATATCAGTGCTGTGCAGCTGCCCTGATGCTCAGGGTCATGGGCCCTTAAAACGTGAAGCAGAGTGGTCGGTATAAGCTGATCAGTTCCTCCCTCCGTTCACCGTGGTTTCTCCTCTTCGCCTGTGTGTGTCCGTGTCCCGTGTTATTTTTTCCCCCCTCAGACATTGTCAACACTCCCAAACCCGATGAAAGAGCCATCATGACTTACGTTTCCTGCTTCTACCATGCTTTCGCGGGAGCGGAGCAGGTACTCCTCCCTTGTGCACGCAGCGGGCCCTGCTGCTCTTCTGTGTGCGCGTGTGTATTTCTGGGCGTGTGTCTGTGTGCTTCACATCTGACCTTGGAATATCAGTGTTTCAAAATGATCTAACACAGCAAGTTCCCAACTGCTAGTCATCTTTTAAAAACCCAATTAAACAAACAAACAAACAGAAAACTTTAGACAATAACCAAAGTGTTTTTCTCTATTTTTTCCCTCTGAAGATATTTCTTCCATTTTATTAGAAAACTGTTAGAAACATTTGTACATGCTGGGGAGGGAATGCCTTGAAGAGTGTGCTGCATGCATTGAGTGGCGAAGGGCAGGCGACTAGGAGCACGAATGCCTCTGCCATGTCTGTTCTCAGTTGCCTGGAAACGACCTTTATTCAGTGGTTTGCTCCATCATAACAGACTAACTGTATTTTTAGTCAACGGAACAAAAGGGCTACAACCTCAGAAGCATTCACCTGCCTCAGAACAGTCTGAGGGAAGTTATGAGAGGACAGTCATCCACCTCTGCAGGTTCATCTGTCTCCGCTGCTCACCCCTGTACGTGGGGAACCCTTACGGACTGACAGGCAAAGTGTGCCCCATTTTTGCCATCTCTGTAAAGGCCACCTCTGAGAGATTATGGTAATCGGGATCATCGTGGTCAGGAGAACTATGGCTTTAGAGGCTGGACTTTGGGGAAAGTGTCCGCTGGCTTCTCTGGGCCACCTTCTGGATTGTCCAATCTATAGCCAGAGGTTGCAAAAGCCAGCATGTATTCACTTGGCCGGACATTGCAACATGATATTGTCCCTAAAAAGTTCTCACTCAAGAGCTGTGTAATCAAGTCACACACACACACACACACACACACACACACACACACACACACACACACAGTAGGATTGCTGAGATGGCTTAGCCAATAACAGCACTTGCTGCCAAGCCTTACAACCTGAATCCAATCCCCAGGACCCACATGGTTGCAAAAGAAGACACTACAGATTGTCCTCTGATGTCCACATACGTGCCTTTGTACACATATATCTGCAGTTGTGCACAGTCTCTGTACACACAGACATACAGACACACACACACACATGAAATAAAATGTAAAAACGACAACGAATATCTTGGGAGACAGAAGCAGGCAGATTTCTATAAATTTGAGGCCAGCCTGATCTACATATTTAATTCCAGGCCAGCCAGGACTACATAGTGAGACTTTGTCTGAAAACAATTTGTCTGGTGGAGATGGTGCACACTCTTAATCCCAGCACTTGGGATGCAGAAGCAGGAGAATCTATGATTTCAAGGCCAGCCTGGTCTACAGGGCAAGTTACAGGACAGCCAGTGGTACACAGAAAACCCTGTCTTCAAAACAAAACAAAATAATAAAGCAAAGCAAACCAAACCAAACATCTCCCTCCAAAAACCCCAAAGAATTCCAATAATTTACTACTATTCATTGTTGTCCTGGTTACACGTGACACTTGGGCCAGGAGTTGGACACCTCTGCTTTAGAGCAGGCACTTACCTCCTCTTGGCCCATTGTAGGAACGTGTTAAGAGGCACGTGACCCAAGTTCCTTTCAAGATAATGACAGAGGATTATTTATTGCTTCAGTGATTCCTCTTGTGGACTAGACAGTGAAGCGACATCATAAGGCAAGCTCGTCTCCAGTATCCCATCTAGAAAGTTCCTCCATTCAGGACCCAGCCTCTGTAGCTCTGGTTTCTGAAGGCCAGGTCATTGTACCCTGTAGCTGTAGGGTCTACTCAGGAGCATTTAGCTGGACAGTCAGTAACCTAAGATCTTGGATTCCCTGACCCACATATTTCTGTTACTAACTTGCTCGATGTTTTATAAAGCTTGTACTTTAGACTAATGATATCTCCCCATTATTCCCTACAGTATATTCAGCCTGCCGTGTAAGTCTGTGTGAAAACTAAAAAAGGTGTGAACTGATTCATCCCCTCTGTCTTCCCCACCCTGACCCAGACTGCACCATCTTCAGCACGCCATCTCCTCCATCATGCCCCGCCCCACCACGTCTGGCTTTATGTGTTTGCGTGCATACCCTCGTCGCCCAGCCATCCTGTTTCCCTATTGTGTTTTGCAGGCCGAGACAGCAGCTAACAGAATATGTAAGGTTCTTGCTGTGAATCAAGAGAATGAGAGGCTGATGGAAGAATATGAGAGGCTAGCAAGTGAGGTAAAGGAAATGGGGCAGCTCCGTCCGTCCACCTGCAGCCAGGGGTGAGGCAGAGACCGCAAACAGACTGTCCATGTTTATCTTTGCACTTTGCATCTCAGAGAGAGTGAGAGCAGACAATACATCTGGTCTCAGAGACTGCTTATCCTGTGGCAACATGCCCGGTGCCTGGTGCCAGTGTCCCCGCCCCCCACCCCCACCATGGCCTTTGCAAAGACTCCACAGCTGCATGTGAGGATGTGGTAGGAAGGGGATCAGTCTTAGCTCTGCCCCTGCAAGGTCAGACTCGTGTGGCTTGTAGCTTGTGGGCTACTGACATCATGTAGGGAGCTCTTGGTGTCAAGGGCCCTGTTCAGCACTGTGACCTCGTGACCTTTCACATGTTTGCATAGCCTTTTGGGAGAGGAGGTGTGGTATGCATGTGTGCACACACACAGGCCCAGAGAGGGACCTGGGATGACAGCTCACCTTCCAAACTGTGAGCGCTGGGAATGAATTTGTGTATCTCTTCATCCAGACTCTTGATTTGAGCAATGCATTTACAGTTCTTTATTTTTAAATATTTGTCCTTATCATAGCACAGAGGCACCAGGCATTCTTGTCACTAACCCTGTGTTATTTTTGTAACACGAGCCCAGGCTGAGGGGCCCAAGATAGCTGTGTCCTCTGAGATGGAACTCAAGTACAGATCCATAGTCAAAACCAGACAACTTAAACTAAATTTAAAAAATAGTTTAAAAAGTTAAAAAAAAAGAATAAATGTAAGACTAAATTTTTGCGTTAACTTGATTTAACGGATAGTTGCTCTGTGCTATGAACATGATCAGCACAGGTGAGGTAAATCATCCCAAACGCGTACTTGATGGTAATTCAATCAAAGTAAACGAAATATGTACCTTCATGCTGCTGATATGGGGAGTTTACGTTGCTCCATTCCCTACCTCTCTTTCTTTTGTAATTGTTGCTATTGCTGTGCAAAAAAATCTCATTTGTTGGCATTAAGGAGTCTTAGACTTCAAGAGGGAAGTCTATTCAACACAGAAAGACCATTAATTGTCAGGAATTTTCTTACTTGTAGTAAACTTAGTTTTGCCTTCATTGCTGTGATGAAACAGCCTTACAAAAGCAAAGTGGGGGAGACATGGTTTATTCTAACTCACAGTTCCCAGGGGATATGGTTCATTATGGCAAAGGCAGCATGGCAACAGAATCCTGAGGCAAGGTGGTCACTTTGTAGCCACAGTCAAGAAGCTGAGAGAGAACAGGAAGCAGGGCCAGGTTAGAATAGCTTCCCAAAACAGTGCCACCTGCTGGGGAGCAAGTGTTCAGACACCTTCGCTTCTGAGGGCCCCCCATTCAATGCTGGCTGTGGAGGCATCATCACTGAAACTAGTTTTCATCCCAGCTTCCCAAGGCATCAGTAGACATAAGAGTAAGTAAAGAGGAGCTGGAGAGATGGCTGAGAGATGGCTCAGCAGTTATGAGTCTGGCTGCTTTTCCACAGGACCTGGGTTTGAGTCCCAGCACCCACTTGGTTAATAACGGTCTGTAACTCCAGTTCCAGGAGAACCTGACACCCTCTTCTGGCCTCTGAAGGCACTTCATGCATGTGGTGCACAGATATACATTCAGGCAAAATGCCCATATACATAAAATAAAAAGTAAAATTTCAAAACACATTAAAAACTAGAAGAATAAATTAAGTGACTAGGTGTCTAGCAGGTCATCTCTGAGACCTGGGTATTGACTCAGGAGAAGGGCAGTCATTAGATTTTGGGAAATTCACTAGGATTTCACTCACTGCCCGTGGAGCTGCATAAAAACTAGATAATAAAGCCTACCCTGGCCCAGAGTCCACCCTAGGCTTGTAGTACAGTTCCCTAGTGAGTAAACTCATTAGATCGGAGCTTTGCTTTTCTCAACGAAACATTTGACATTCGACCCAGTTCCTTGCTGAGTTTATCAACTCCATTCTTCTTGTTTTTTTTTTTTTTTTTTTAATTTTGTTTTCCCTTTTAGAATTTGGAGGTTCCATCCAGCATTTGTCTGCTAATGTCTGGTTGCTTGTAAATGTCACATTTTTGTCAAACATGACTCCATGTGCTGACCTGAAGTTCGACTTAAACCTGTGTGGTCTCATTGGGGTGGTCACTATGGCCCTGGGTGGACACTGTCATTCTTTGGACCATGCACAGAGCTGCTGTCCCCACTTTAAGTCAGTACAGTTGTAACCATGCTCAGTCATCTGGGAGTCTTGGGGGACCTGGTTCCAGTTATCGGGGCCCTTTGTTCTTGAACTGGAAACAGTTTGCTAGTATCTTCAGCCCCACTTTTGTGTTTGGAAATAGCTCTTGGAATGGATTCGGCGCACGATCCCCTGGCTGGAGAACAGGACACCAGAGAAGACCATGCAGGCCATGCAGAAGAAGCTGGAGGACTTCCGGGATTATCGTCGTAAACACAAGCCCCCCAAGGTGCAGGAGAAGTGCCAGCTGGAGATCAACTTCAACACGCTGCAGACCAAGCTTCGGATCAGCAACCGGCCAGCTTTCATGCCCTCTGAGGGCAAGATGGTGTCGGTGAGTGGCTGTGATCCCCATTGTCCCCATTCCCCTTGGTCTGCTGAGGAGGCCTTGGCTTCCTGAGTGTGGACTGTTAGTGAATGTAATCATGAATGACCCCATAATCTCTCCATTTTTGTGGGTTGAGAGACTGGGGGCTAGACCCCAGGACTTTGTGCATATCAGACAAGCCTACCACCACTTGGCTACCTCCCCACTCTTTTTCAATTTTTTCTTTTGAGAAATGGTCTTACTAAGTTTCCAGGATGATCTTGAATTCATTAAGTTGCCCAGGCTGGACTGAAACTTGCATTCCTCCTGCCTCAGCCTCCTGAGTCACTGAGATTATCAGCGTGTGCTGCCAATCCTGGCTTCATTACTGATGCTCTACTCCCTTCCATTACACAGTTCTTGGTGCGGTATGTTGTGAGATGGTGTCCTGCAGGCTTTCAGCAAAGACTCTGCAAAAGACCACTTCTTCCCCTTGCAGACTTGTGAACTTGACCTTGCTGAGATTTCTTTATAGTTTACAATGCTAGATCTTCCCTGTGTACTCACTTTCCTGCTGTTACCAGCTGCCCTTCCCACTTTGTTGAACTTGGTCCACATCTGGAGACGTCTGCAAGGCTGATGAGAAAAGCTGTGCTAATTTAAAAGGCCGCTGTGGTGATGTGGACACTTGGAAAGCAAACCGGTGGGATGGTTAGTTGTTTGGAAGAGGCAAGGCAAAGCGAAACCAGAGGACAGCCACTGCCAGACACATGCTGCAGGATTAGTGGAACCGAGAAGCCACGTGTCACACCTGTGCTCTCAAATGTCTTTCATTCCTCAGGATATTGCTGGTGCCTGGCAGAGGTTGGAGCAGGCTGAGAAGGGCTATGAGGAATGGCTGTTGAATGAGATTCGAAGACTGGAGCGCTTGGAGCACTTGGCTGAGAAGTTCAGACAGAAGGCCTCCACACACGAGACATGGGCTTATGGTAAGGGCATGAGAATCCAGTTCAGAGTTTACAGCATCTGAGGTGTGTTCCAGCAAGATGGCTCAGTGGATAAAGATGCTTGCTTCCGAGCCTGACACCCTGAGTTTGAACCAACTCCTGCAAATTGTCCTCCATCCTCCATATACGCAATGTGGCATGCATATACCCCTCAGCACGTGTGTGCACGCGCGCGCGCACACACACACACACACACACCATACACACCATACACACCATACACACACACACCACACACACACACACACACACACACACACACACACACACACACACACACACACACACACGTATATAAGTATAAATGTGAAAAAAATCCATCTGAGTTGTGCTAGGGTTGGTGGTGTATATTCCTGTAATTCCGCACTTCATAGGCTGAGTCAGGAGGATCATTAAGATTCCCAGCTAAGCCTAGACTACTTACTGAGTTCAAAGCTAGACTGGAGTATAAAATCAGGTCTTGTTCCAGAGTAACAACCAGGCATTGTTGCAGGGGACCAGAGTTCTGTTTCTAGCACCCAAATCAGATAGCTCACAACACTTGCAAGTCCAGCTTTAGGGGATCTGGTGCCCTTTTCTGGCATCCACAGGCACCTGCGCTTACATGCACCCCCCCACACACAGACATACATACATACCTGTACCTGTAATTAAAAATTAATTTTAAAAACAAACAACAAAGAATGGGTATGCTGTAACTTTCCCACCGGACACGTCCTTTGACGTGTGTGGACACGTGGACAGTTGCCTCCCATTTCCAGCTTTACAGAATTGAAGCCACTAGCCAGAGAGCAAATGTGGATCTGGATACCCAGTCACAGCAGTGTCTAGATTTAAGAAATACTTTGGAGAGGACTGGAAATGTTGCTTAGTTGGTGGGGTGCAGGCTTAACATGCACCAACAAAACCCTGGTTTCTATCCCCAGTATTGCATGCATTGGATATGGTAGTTCATACTTATAATCTCAGCACCAGGGTTGTAGAGGCAAAAGGATCAGAAGTTCCAGGTCATTCTTAGCTAAGTACTAAGTTCAAGGCCAGTTTGCATGAGAGACCCCTCACCCAAATAAACAAATAATAAAGAAAAGCTTATGGAACCAGGCAGTGGTGGTGCACCCCTTTAATCCCAGCACTTGGGAGGCAGAGGCAGGTGGATTTCTGAGTTTGAGGCCAGCCTGGTCTACAGAGTGAGTTCTGGGACAGCCAGAGCTACACAGAGAAACCCTGTCTCGAAAAACCAAAAAAAAAAAAGAAAAAGAAAGAAAAGCTTATGGAAGAATTAGTGGAGGTTCCAAGAGGGGAATGTCTAATGTTTAGAATCAGAACAAGCAAAACCTAGGCCACACTTTACCCCAGAGTATAGCTCTCAAAGCAGAGTGCAAGAGAAACCTGCTTACAGGCAACTGTTTGTGACAGACTCCTGCTATGTCATTGATACTCAACTTGAGTTCACAATATTCTTGTCTCAGCCTCCTGGGTGCTGGGATTACAGGTGTGTACCACCATGCCCAGCTAACACAAGAGTTGTATTCAGCCATTCCATGTGGCTCATGGGTGGAAATGATATCCAACCCAACTGGGTGTCATGGTAGGAAGGTAGACACGTGGGCCTCAGAATGATACACTGTGTCAAATGCATGCCTCTCCCAACACCTTTCTTTCTGGGCACCTCCTCTGTGAGCATCTAGAGGGGTTGGGTGTTGCTTATAGGCTGGTTCTCCCTTGAAACCCCAGTGTTCTCTGAGCACATTCTGGCGTGGGGTAGCTGCTGTGTGACTTTGAGATTTCATGTTTATTTAATTGATTAATTTATTTAGGCAATGCTTGTCTTTGTACATCCTGCGAAAGCCCTCTACCATTGAGCCTCCGCCTTCTGTTTTCCTTTTCGTTTTGAGACAAAGTCTCACAGAATTGCCCAGGCTGGCCTTGAACCTTTAGTCCTGCTGTCTCAGCCTAATGGTGCTGGCTGTCCCCTTTGCAGGCAAAGAACAGATCTTGCTGCAGAAGGACTATGAGTCTGCGTCCCTGACGGAAGTTCGAGCCCTACTTCGGAAGCATGAGGCCTTTGAGAGTGACCTGGCTGCACACCAGGACCGTGTGGAGCAGATCGCTGCCATTGCGCAGGAGCTCAAGTGTGTGCTGGTACCCTGGCTGCAGAGCGGGTTGGGCTATGGGCACTATGCAGGGTCCCCAGAGAACACTCTTCCTTGCTGAGTTCAAAGGGTCAGGCTGGAGCCCCTAGGGATGATGATTTTGGTGTCTAGAAAGTCAAAACAGGTTCAGTCTTGCCTTTTTTTTTTTTTTTTTTTTTTTTTTAGTATAGAACAGAGTTTATTTGGGGCATGGGGAGGGGAGTTAAGAGGGTAGTAGAGGCAGAGAAAGGCAGAGAGAGGGAGAGACTAGAGAAGTAGAAAGGTGGAGGCTGGCCATGACCACATGGAGAGACTGAGGAGAGGTAAGAGAAGTAAGAGAGAGAGATAAGAGCTCAGCCTTGCCTTGTGCCAGGGTTGTCTGGTTCTCTCATCCTTCACACCTGACCGCACATAAACCATTCTGCTTCCAAGGGAATGAGATACCAGTGTGGGGGCCAAGGCCTCAGCCTGAAGCAGGAGGCAAGACCCGTGGCTCCTGCAGAGAGAAAGGCCAAAGAGAAGACACTACCTCAGCCACGAAAGAGTAGGCTGCCTCACTCTTTTGAGTTTTGTTCTGTGGGAACAGATGTCCTGGTGCTGAGGTTAATCATCATTTAGATGATTTTCGCCTCTGCTTTATACCTGTGATCCCCGGGATGTGTACAGTGTGTGTGGAGGGCAGAAGAGGGTTTCAGATCTCCTAGAACTGGGATTCGGGAGGGTTGTGAGACTCTGGGTTCTGGGAAATGAACCCAGATCTTCTGCAAGAGTAACCAGATCTCTTAACTGCTGAGCCATCTTTCTGGCTCCACGTCTTTGGAAGTTTTATTGCCTATCATTTAACAATAAAAACAAAGTAAAGTGTACTTCAATACCTTAGTTCCTGGTAATTAACAGGTAGGGCTCCTTCACCATCTCTCAGGCTGACCCATTTAAACCCTTCATCTTTTTCAGCCTCTTTGTGGTCTTCTGCCTCTTGAATGCTGACTCCTTGCTAATTAACAGCCACTCACCAGTAAGATGAGGGCTTGAAAAGGACTCACATTACTTAGTGTGCAGTGAAGGTTCCCATGAGTAATTTGGAGCAGTCCTAAGTGTCGCTCATAAGCTTTAAGCAATTTTATGACTGTTATTCCAGGCATCTTTGGTGATGTTTGCTCCACCCTCTTGAGTTGTACTGTAACCATACATGAGATTTAGGTGGTATTTATCTGACTGTTACTAACATTATTTTCCTTCCTGCTCATCCTAAAAATAAGTCAGAGTTTTTAGGCTTCTCAGAAGTACATAAAAATAGTCATACAAGCCCTAACTCCCCAATCGAAGGTGTGCACGGAACCATTGTGTAAGAATCAGGGAAAACGGGGAAACCCTAGGAACACTCTCAGAGGGTGGCCCTGGTGTTTCCATTGTGGCTTAGCCAAGTGTTCTTGCTTTATTCAGTCACCTTGGAGACAGGGTCTCTCTGTGTAGTCCTGGCTGTCCTAGAACTCTGTGTAGACCAGGCTAGCTTCAAACTCACAGACATCCTCCTGCCTCTGTGTCCTGAGTGCTGAGATACTCTTTTAAATAATAATTTTAAAAAATCATAATCTGGGAATGGAAGGACATCATATGTGTACCGTGTGTGTGTGAGATCACAGGGGAACTCTTGGGAGCTGTTCTTGCCTCCCTCCTTGCCCGAGTGGGGATCCCATTCCTGCTGCTGCGTGTGTGCTCCAGGGTTCTAGGTTTACCTCCTGTCTTGGCCTCCCATCATGGTATGTGTTCTGAGATTACGGATGTGTGCCATTTGGCTTTTTATGTGGGTTCTGGGGATCAAACATGGGTTGTCAGACTTACAAAGCTAGCATTTTTACCTGTGGTGCTATCTCCCCAACTCCTTAGTTACTTTTTCATTTATGTTGCCAGAATGCCTGACAGAAACTGCTTGAGGGGAAAGGTTTAATTTTGTTCATGGTTTCATAATGATTTCAGTCAGTCAGGACAGAGAAGACCAGGAATCAGGGAGAGCTAGTATCTTAGAGTTTCTAGTACTGTGATAAACACAACTTGGGAAGAAAACAGTTTATTTCAGCTTACATGTCCCAGTCACGTCTTGAAATAACAGGTTATCATGGAAGAAAGTAAGGGCAGAAACTTAAGCAGGAGAGACACCTGGAGACAGGAACGGAAGCAGAGGCCAGAGAGGGTACTGCCCACTCTTCTACTCCTCCCTGCTTGCTCAGTTTGTTCTCTTCTTTTAACATTTCTTTCTTTTTATTAGGATGGTTCTTTCTTTTATGTGTATTTTGTTGGTGTATATGTATGTATGTGTACTACTTGCATGCTTGGTAACCATGAAGTGTAGAAGAGAGCACTGGATCTCCTGGAAACTGGAGTTAGGAGTGGTTGTAAACCACCCTGTGGGTGCTGGGATTTGAACCTAGATCCTTTGTAAGAGTGACAAGTGCTCTTAATGGCTAAGCTATCTCTTCAGCCCCTCAGGTTTTTGTTTGTTCGTTTGTTTGTTGTTGTTTTTATGTATCCCAGAATCATCACCTACAGTGGGCTAGGCCCTCCCACATCAATCAAGAAAATGTGGCTGGGCAGTAGTGGTGCATGCCTTTAATCCCCTCACTCCAGAGGCAGAGGCATCTCTGAGTTCAAAGCCAGTTGATCTACAGAGTGAGTTCCAGGACAGCCAGGGCTACACACACACACACACACACACAGAGAGAGAGAGAGAGAGAGAGAGAGAGAGAGAATCAACAAAAGAAAGAAAGAAAGAAAATGAAAATGAATGGCTGGCCCACAGGCAGTCTTATGGAGCCATTTATTGAATTGAGGTTTTTCTCTCCTCTTAGTTGACTCTAGGTTGTGTCAAGCTGACATAATACTAGGCAGTGTCTTAGTTAGGGTTTCATTGTAGTGAAGAGACACCATGACCAAGGCAACATTTAATTGGGGCTGGCTTACAGGTTCAGAGGTTTAGTCCCTTATCATCATGGCGGGAAGCAAGGCAGAGTGCCGGAAGACATGGTGCTGGAGGAGCAGAGAGTTCTATACCTTGATTTGCAGGTAGCAGAAGGGGACTGTCTCCCGCAGGCAGCTTGGAGGGGGCTCTGTTCCACACTGGGCAGAGCTTGAACACTAGGAGACCTCAAAGCCCACCTACGCAGAGACACACTTCCTCCAGCAAGGCCACACCCCTAATAGTGCCACTTCCCATGGGCCAGGTGTATTCAAACCACCACAGCCAACATACACAGAGTAGAACCAGAGTTGAGTCTGGCCCGCTAAGGCCCACCCTTTGTGATTGAGTTACGCCACAGTGCTCCACTTTCTTATGCAACTAGCCAGGGACCAAGCATCCAAAACACGAGGCCACAAGGGACATATGAGAAGAAAGCATCCAGAAATCTCTGGGAGAGACTTACACGTTAAAGATCTCCTGCCTTGCCATTTTACATAGCTGCCCAGGGGCAGTTGCTGGGAGTGGTTTTCAGTTTATACTCACAGTAGACATAAGCTCTAAGTCAACTTTGGTTACATGAAAAGTGTGTGTTTGTAGATAGCTGTTGGTCGCTCTTAAGGACTGGACAAGCTCTAATGAGGTGACAGGGAGCTTCTGTCCCTATCAGAATGTTCTGGAAGAACACTCAGATAACGATCTCTTTTGCTCTGCTCAGCAAAATAAACAGTAAAGTCAATAAACATGGCGAGTATACTGAAAAAAGAAAAGGCAGAGGAGCCCTGAGCTAGAGGGTAGAGCTTCCGGACGCTCATCCTGACTGCCTGAGTTCAATCCCCAGGACCTGCAGCACAAGGAGAGGACTGATACTTACAAGTTGTCCTCCTCTGACCTCCATGCAGTTGCTGTGGCATGTGTGCATGTACACACACGCACACACACACATTTATTTATAAATAAGTAAATAATTAAAACTGAAGCCTCAAGAAAGTGGTTTTCAGGGGAGCAGGGCACTTTCGGAAAGTTCTCTCATCTCAGGCTGTTTTCAAAGAAGCCTCCTGCAGATGTCTTCTGATCTCCCAGTTCTTGCTCTCCTCTTAGCCTGGTAGGGTGGTTGCTTTTGAACAGGACCCAGACATGGGTCCCTGAGATGAAGTTAAGTTTCACTTAAGCTTTCTGTTTTGTTTTGTTCTTTCTACCACGCTCGAGGCATCTAGCAGTCTAAAGAGTCATTGTCTCTAAATGGAAGAGATCCAGCCTGCCCAGTTTGAGAAGTCTTTCTGTGCTGGGTGATGTCCCAGCCCCCCCCCCCCCCCCGCCCGGACTGGTCACTCAGTAGGCAGCATGCTGCATGCCCTTCTAGAGGCACCAAGGACACCGAACCCTGCAAGTGGACACCTCCTTCCCTGTGGCTCAGTTTAATGTTCCGGCCACCTGGATCAGATAGTTGGCTTTCCTTGTGGTGTCCATTTAAAAGTCATGTTCTCAGGAGGCCTCGCGGACACAGGAAGAGAAAGCTAGCCAGAGGCATTAAGAACACAGTGCTGTTTTGAAAACTGTTGACTAACAGGATTTGTATTAATTCTTATCATTTATTCCAAGCATGGAATTCAGGAAACCATGAATTGCCCTGCTGATTTTCTATTACCTTTGTATCTTGTGTGTGTGTATGTGGGGGGGTGAAGGTAGGGGTCGGGAATCCCTGAAGTTATGTGGAGGCCAGAGGTCAGAGGCCAGTCTCAAATGTTTTCAGCAGGCCATTCTCCACATTTTTTTTTTTAAACATAGAATTTCCTGATGGGCAAGAGCTTGCATGATTCAGCTATGCTGGCTGCCTAGTGAGCCCCAGGGGTCCCCTTGTCTGGGTGAAGGAGAAATTACAGTAGCACATCTGTGGAGGTCAAAAGACAATATTAGGGATTGAATTCATTCTGTAAAATTTGGTGGCAGGTTCCCTTAGTGGTTGAGCCATCTCGCCAGCCTCCCTCCCAATTTTCTATTAGGTCTTTTTATTCATTTATTTATTTTATTTATTTATTTTTTTTAAAGGCATAGGGGTAGGGACTGGATAGTGGGGGATTGCTGCCAGTTGAGGACATAAGTTCGATCACTCAGAACCCATGTTCAAAACCCCGACACAGGTGCCTGGGAGATGATTCAGTGGGTAAGAGTGCTTCATGACCTACCTTGCCGAGGACACAGGTTCAGTTCCCAGAATCCACATCAGACAGCTCACAACTGCCTATGTATGACCTCAGCTCCTGGGGATCCATCATCCTCTTCTGACCTCTACAGGCATACATACACACACAAATAAACAAACTATATATATATATATATATATATATATATATATATATATATATATATATATATATATACATGTTCTTTTAATTTCAGCTCTGGGGAGACAGATACAGGTAGATGCCGAGAGCTCTCTAGCGAGACAGCTTAGCTGAATAATATAAAGCCCTGGCCACTAGAAGACTCTATTTCAAAAAAAAAAAATCAGTGGGAGTTTAATGGAGTTAATGACAGACAGAAATCCTCAGGGTTTACCTCTGGTCTCCAAGTGCATGTGCACACATTTGAGTATACATTTGTTCATACATACATTTGTAAACACATGTGTGTTTGCGCGCGCACACACACACACACACACACACACATATCTCTTCCCTGCTTATTTCCAGCTTGTATCCATTTTCCTCACACCATCTGGGAGAATTAATCTTTATTTCTTGCTTCTCATAGTGAACTGGACTATCACGATGCTGTGAATGTCAATGATCGGTGCCAGAAAATTTGTGACCAGTGGGATAGACTGGGGACGCTCACCCAGAAGAGGAGGGAGGCCTTGGAGGTGAAAACCTTGAAGCTCTTCTTGCCCTGAAAACTCCTACTAGAGGCTCCATAGTTCAATCAGTGGTGTTAATTGTGTTTCTCCATGACCTCAGTGGAGACAACCAAACATTATCCAGTAACGAGAAGAATGTTGAAAGTGAATCACAGGACCAAGGGAGGCTGGCAGCTTTGCATTATAACAAGTTAGCTGCAAAACATACTTTTCAATTTTAAAATATTTGGGGGTCATCATCTGAGCCCTGTTTGTTAAGTAGCAATCATGTTAAATTTCCCAAAAGTCCTTTTGAAAAATTTCAAAGACTCATGTATTATCTTTAATTTATATATATGAGCATTTTGCCTGCACGTATGCCTGCATACCATTCCTGTGCCTGGCACCTTTGCAGAATAATGGAAGGCAGCATATCTCCTGGAGCTGGAGTTATAGGTAGGTGTGAGCCATCGTGTGTGTGCTGGGAATCGAGCTCAGGTCCTCTGGAGGAACAGACTGAACTCTTAACCACTGAGCCATCTCTCTAGCCCCACTAAAGTTCTTTTGTCAATAGCTGACTCAGGGTATCAGGTCCAACTTGGGATGTGAACCTGGGAAATGGCAACAGATATGAAAGGAGAAAATGCTAGGAAATAGGTCAGAGAGTGTACCTTGGTTGGCAAAGTGCTTGCCTCGTATACACAGGGACTAGGTTCACTTCATAGCGCCCCGTAAAACCGCGCTGTGGTCATCAGTGACTAATCAAAACTCAGGGGGTAGAGGTAGAAGGATCAGAAGAAGTTCAAGGTTATCCTCAACCGTATAGAAAGTTCAAGGCAAAGCTGGGCTTGTGGCAAACTCTTTTAATCCTAGCACGTGGGAGGCAGAGGCAGGTGGAGCTAGGTTGAGACAGCCTAGTGTACATAGGGAGTTTCAGGATAGCCGGAGCTACATGAGACCTTTTCTCAAAAATAAACCTGGGATACATGAGTTTTTGTCTCAATAAATAAGAATAACTGCTTTAGCTGAAAGAAGTCATATATCCATGTGAATTTTCAAGGAGGGCACTTCAGATACTTTAAATGTGAGGCTGCTCGGGTGGTATTAAAGTTCTCTTTAATTCAAAGGGTTCCCTAGGGAATGTGCTCACTGGTGGGCACTTCCCTGCCATAACTGAGACTATGGGCTCCATCCCCAGCGGCAAAGCTAAGCTAACACAGAAGGCCTCTCGCAGACCAGCAGTGCTTACCATCATTCCAGCAGTGGCTAGCATAAATAATACTTTATTAATCTGGATACATATTTCCCGTGTTTGTATATCTCGAGATTTTTAAAAAGTGTATTTCATCTGAGATAATACTTGTTTCTGTTCGATCCTCAGAGAACTGAGAAGTTGCTAGAAACAATTGACCAACTGCACCTGGAGTTTGCCAAGAGAGCTGCGCCCTTCAACAACTGGATGGAGGGCGCCATGGAGGACCTGCAGGACATGTTCATTGTCCACAGCATCGAGGAGATCCAGGTGAGAGGCTCAAGCTCTCCCCCTCCTGGTAGTGAGTGTCTGCTGTGTGCGTGATGCGTTTGCTTCAGTGATACTGTACCGAAGTATTTATTGTGCGTCACCCTCTCTTACCCGTCTGCTAATTTCCTTCCTTTTCTCAAATCACCCCTCTTCTGTTTTCATGTCACATATATGTGTGCATGTGTATGGCTTCATATGAGTGTAAGACCTAAGATTCTGGGCTAGTAAGATGGCTCCCCTAATAAAGGCACTTGCCCTCATCCTGCCGACCTGAGTTCAGTCACCAGAATCCAGGAGGCAGAAGGGCAGAAACGACTCCCACAAGTTGTCCTCTGACCTCCACACGACATTCTGTGTCATGCATGAACACACACACACACACACACACACACACACACACACACACACTACACCTTTAAAAATGGAAAGTAAGGTTCTAGATTGAGGGAGACACTACTTGATGTTGACCCCTGGTTGCCATGAACCATGAATATGCATGTAAGCACATATGAGCACACCCATACAAAGCACCTCCAAGGTAGCACTGTGCTCCTCGCCAACAGAAAGTGTCTTACTTGTAGATCTCTTCAGAACAGTCAAATAAGTCCTGTTTACTCATAATCCATTTATGGTGAATTTGAGCTACAGTGTATAAAGAAAATACACATTTGTAATTTTTTTTCCAATAAAATTGATATGTCATGAAGCTTGGGTTTAGTCAGTAAAGTGTTGCCTTGTGGGTACAAAATCATAAATTCATTCCCAAGAATCTACATTTTAAAAAAAGAACAATTGGACATGAAAGCGTATGCTTGTAAACCAGACTGGGACTAGCTGGGCAGCCAGACTAGCCTAATGAGAGAGCGGCCAGGCCAATGAAAGTCCCTGTCTAGAAAAACAAGATGGACCTCCGGCCTCTAGATACATGGACATACACATGAACACACACATAAAGTTTACACTAAAAGTCTGCGTGTGGTGGTACATGCCTGCAGTCCCAGAAGCTGGGATTGGAGAAGGAGAATCAAGAGTTCAGGGTCCTACGTGATTACACGGCAAGTTCGAGGCCAGTCTGATTACTTTAGACCTTGCCTAAAGATAAGCACACAGTTGACGCCCCAGTCGGATTGGTTCTCTGCACTGCCCCCTGCCGTAGAGTCTGATCACCGCGCATGAGCAGTTCAAGGCCACACTGCCGGAGGCCGATGGGGAGCGGCAGTCCATCCTAGCCATCCAGAACGAGGTGGAGAAGGTGATCCAGAGCTACGGCATCCGGATCAGCTCCAGCAATCCCTACAGCACCGTCACCATGGACGAGCTGCGCAACAAATGGGACAAGGTGAGTAGCTGCGTGCCGCCGTGGGTGGGTTGGGGATGGGATGAGGGAAGGGCTCTGCGGGATGAGGGAAGACCTTGGGATGGAGGATGTCCTAATCCAGCAGCACCCTCGGACTTCCCTTCCCTCCAGGTGTTAGAGATGTGTTGAATTGTTGTGCTGTTTGGCAACCTCTGTGATCCCTGAGGAAAAAACAATAGCAGTTATTTCCCTTCAAGAAAATACACATTTTGGCAAAGTAAATATTGGTTATGATATTAGTACTGTCAGGGAAACATTTTAAAATCCTGGCCTGAGATGGCTCCTCAGTGGGTAAAGGCGCTTGCTGTGCAGGTCTGGGGACCTAAGTCCAATTCCCAGAACCTACTTAGAGGTAGAAGGAAAGAACAGAGCACACAGTTGTCCTCTGATTTGCACATGAAAGCTCTAGCCTACACACACACACACACAGAGAGAGAGAGAGAGAGAGAGAGAGAGAGAGAGAGAGAGAGAGAGAGAGAATAAAAACAAAATAAAGCCAGGCTTGGAAGGCAGGAGACCAAAATTTCACGGTCACCCTGGGCAACCAATCATGTTTAAGGCCAACCCAGGCCTTGACTCAAATTATAGAGTGAAAAAGAGGATTGGGATAGGCTAGAGGTAGGCCCTAGGTTTAACTCCACCACCAAGTAAAGTCAGGGTACAGTAAAGTAAATGCCCTGCCTCTTTATAAACAAACACATTTAAAAGTGGACCAAACAGTAACCCCATGACCTTGAGGTAGACCTGAGTGTGTGTGATGATCTCAAGGTAGTTGCAGGGGCTTGACTGGCGTGGGGATGCCTGGTGACTGTGTGACAGTCATGGGTTCTACTGAATCCTGATGCCCACATCCATAGATGAAGGAAATGCTAACTTTGGATCAGGGAGTGTGAGAACAAAGATGCCAGTCTTCTCCGCGTTCAAGCTCATGATTCTGCGCTGTGGTCCCAGCCCTCATGGGCTTGGTGCTGCAGGAAGAATTCTCTTGGAGGAATGGCCCTTAGACTCTTAGATCCCCTGACTAAGCTCTGCTTTCAGCAGTCTCTTGGTGTTATAAGGTACCAGTCAGAACTAGCCCCTTGAGCTGGACTTTCTTTCCCCTCTGTTCCCCGAGCCTCTACCCTTGTCTTCCCACTTGCCCCTTCCTCCCAAACCCCAGTGGCCTAACATCTGATGGGGAGCTCATCCCATGGTCCCTTCTATGAGACTAGAGATGGCCTCTAATCCTGCTCTCCTTGGGCTCTGACAGGTGAAGCAACTGGTGCCCGTCCGGGATCAGTCCCTGCAGGAGGAGCTGGCTCGCCAACATGCTAATGAGCGCCTGCGGCGCCAGTTTGCCGCCCAGGCCAATGCCATTGGGCCCTGGATCCAGAACAAGATGGAGGTTGGTGGCACCCTACTGGAGTCGTGTCCATACTGAGCTTCAGAACAGCACACCCCTGCCTTGGTTCTGTCTGCACCAGCCACGGCACTGTCTATGGCCACGGCACTGTCTATGACCTTGATGCTTTCCTGCCAAGGGCTGTTGGATACAGGGCTCAGAGGCACATTACCGCTGGCCACTCTTGTCAGTGACAAAGCTCTTTCTCAGGTTTAGTCTCATCAGGAGCTAGATTTTAAGCCATCCATCCCTAGTGAGGGCAGGTGAAGATTCACACGTGCTTTGTGTTTTTAAAACATTCAAGAAACATGGTATTGGAATGGCTCTGAGAATCTGGCTCTTATTTCGCTATCAACAATAGCCCAGAGACATTTTCTGTCTCCCCTTTGGGATAAAATATTAACTTTATCTTAGAGGTAGAAACACCTAAATGATAAATTCTCCCCAGTGGTCTGATACCTATCTGGCAGCTCTGCCTATGTCTGTCAGTCCTAATGCCTACAGCACAGAGCAGGCTAGCCATCTTTACGACATGTCTCTTCCCTTCAAGAATGTCAGCAGGACTCTTTCCTTACTCCTGCTTTGGATCATGTCTTCCCTCAACACCGATTCTCTAGACAGACATGAACTTAACCTAATATCAGCCTGTGATCTTGTCACTAATTTGTCTGGGACATCTAGTGCCTTGGGCTCCCTGGTGGAGATGTGGCCAGAGGCCCAGAGTCAGAGGCCCACTCTGTCTGTCTTGATGCTCACTGGTGCCTCCAAGTCCCCTACCCCCACCCGCTGTCTGCTGCTTGCCTCTCAGCTGCGTCTCTGGGAGCTTGCCCCTCGCTGAGTGCCCCCTCAGACCCTGATTGCTGCCCACATACAGGAGATCGCTCGGAGCTCCATCCAGATCACAGGGGCCCTGGAGGACCAGATGAACCAGCTGAAGCAGTACGAACACAACATCATCAACTACAAGATCAACATTGACAAGCTGGAGGGCGACCACCAGCTCATCCAGGAAGCCCTGGTCTTCGACAACAAGCACACCAACTACACCATGGAGGTACGGAGGGCGCATGGGCAGGCTTGACTCGCCTGACCCCTCCTCAGGCTGTCCTTAACGCACATCTCCCTCTCCATTTCTTGTAAATTCTGTATGGGTGAACGCAGTGGATAGTTAAGTCTTTCTGTTTACTGTGTGTGGAAAAGCACCGTGAACTGTTACAAACACCAAACAATAGTTAATTGTCAAAGTTATCGTTATTGTCACAGTGAAGTCATTACCTTCTTTGGAGAGGAACTTAAATTGTCCTCATTTCTTCCCATTCTTTGGATTTGGTCTTTGTTGTTGTTGTTGTTGTTGTTGTTGTTGTTGTTGCTATTGATGGTCTCGTGTACCCCAGACTCTCCTGGGTCTGACTATGTAACTATGAATGACCTGACCCTCTTGCATCCACCTCCTAGGTACTGTGATCACAGACATGTACCATGACGCCCATTCTTTATTAGTTATTTTAAAAATTATTCTATAAAGTCAAGACTGTCCCCATTTCTACCAGTCTGGTTCAGTCTGATCTCCCTGGGAGCCTTTGGGTATATCCCAGTTCCATCCAAGTATTTGGTAAGTGTGAAGATGTCTTTAGTGACAAATAGACCACGTGTTGAATATTTAATCTACAAAGTATGGGCCGGAGATGTATGTGCAAGGCCCTAGGTTTAACCTCTAGTTCCAAGTATATGTAATATAAATAAAAATATGAGTTAATATGCAAAGTGCCACTTTGTAGATTGTCATTTGTTGAAATCTGGTCTCACTCCTCAATATTTCCCACACTACAGAATTTTGCAAAAGTTGAAACAGTGAAAAAAAATTAAGTACAGGAAAGTCAAGTTGTTGAGGTGGCTTGGCGGGTC
Source organism: Uromys caudimaculatus (assembly GCA_028551405.1). NCBI lineage: Eukaryota > Metazoa > Chordata > Mammalia > Rodentia > Muridae > Uromys > Uromys caudimaculatus. The sequence goes on from CM052714.1 coordinate 72,432,572, forward strand.
TAGGCACTTGCTGTGAAGCCTGATAATCTAAGCTGAGTTCTAGGAACCTACGTAAAGGAGAGAACCGACTCCAAAATTTTCCTGGGATCTCTGCATACACACTCTCCATGCTGACAATGATGATGATGATAAATAAACTACGTCTAGCAAACCCATAGCAAACCCTGCCTGTTTCCTGCTCATTTCAGTCCCCTCCTTTTGTGACGATGATGCTCTAAACCCCCTTGACCTAGCTGATTGCTGGTTCTTCTCCTTGGTAGCATATCCGTGTTGGATGGGAGTTGCTGCTGACAACCATTGCCAGAACGATCAATGAGGTGGAGACCCAGATTCTGACAAGAGATGCCAAGGGCATCACCCAGGAGCAGATGAATGAGTTCAGAGCCTCCTTCAACCATTTTGACAGGGTAATGCTCTCTCTCTCTCTCTCTCTCTCTCTCTCTGGTTATATGTGGGAAAACATGCGTACTTTTGCTCGGAGTCCTTTAAGTCACATGTGTTTCAGGCTAGCTTTGTGGTTTCTGTGTAACTGAGGGTGACCTTGAGCTCTGGTCCTCCTGCCCCTGCTTCCAAATGCTAGGATACTGGCAGGTGCTTTACATCCTGCCCAGCTGGTCACTTTAGGTCTTGCTGCTCCACAAAGTTCACAAGGAGACTGGCTGAGTGATACCGAGGGAACTAGCTATCGAACAAGCACTGGAAAGTCCCCATGTCACATCAAGTGACCTTACATCAAGGGTTTTGCTTTGTTTCCTGGAGGTAAGGATTTAGCTCGGTGCTAGAGTGCATGCCTAGCAAAGCACAAGGCCCTGGGTTAGGTCCTCCGCTTGGGAGAAAGGAAAAAAAAAAAAAAAGACAAAAATCTTCAAAAAGAAACAAACAAATGAACAAAAACAATGTAACTTGCTTTGTTTCCTGTAGATCCTTTAACTAGGACACTGTAGTTAATAGCAAAGCTTGACTGTCTTTAGTGAAAGCACCTGCTTGGGCTGCAGAGCTCGCTTGGTGGTAAAGAGGGCTAGCTGCTCTTGCAGAGGACATGGGTTCAGTTTCTGACACCCACACAGTGGCTCACAGCCACCTATAACTCAGGCTTCTGACCTTTGAGGGCCCCATGCATATACGTGGTACCCACATGTCCACTTAGGCATACAAACATAAACATTAAGTAAATAAATAAACCTAAAATATTTTTAAATGTAGAAAAGGTTTATTTACATTAAGCACTGGAAACAAATTTTTCCTGGGGTCTGTTGGGGTGAGACATATTTAGATTACTTCGTGTTCTCACTACACAGCAAACATGGGGCTGGGTGTACTGTCGCATGCCTCTAATCTTGGAATGCAGGGAGCAGAAACAGGAAGATTCTGTGAGTTTGAGGCCAGCCTGGTCTACATAGCAAGTTCAGGCAGGAAGGTGCATAGTGAAAAAACTCTGTCTTAAGAAATAAAAAAGAAAGCCGAGCAGAGGTGGCGCATGCCTTTAATCCCAGCACTTGGGAGGCAGAGGCAGGTGGATTTCTGAGTTCGAGGCCAGCCAAGTCTACAGAGTGAGTTCCAGGACAGCCAGGGCTACACAGAGAAACCCTGTCTCGAAAAACCAAAAATAAATAAAGAAAGAAAGAAAAGAAAAGAAAAAGAAACAAAAAAAGAAAAAGTCCCAAAGAAGCCAGCTAGGCTGGCGGGACCATGGAGGGTGTGGATGGAGACATCCCTTCGATGGACACTGGGTGACAGAACATCATAGAGCACAGGTGTGACCAGAGCTGTGTTTCTGAGAAGCTCATTAAGACGCCAGATGAGGATGGGGGTGGGGCATTGGAGTGAAGAGAGTGAGCCAGATGTGGCTTCTGGGGAAATGAAGGAAGGGATTAGGAAGAAAGCTTGGGTTCAGGGGAGTGACAAGACCCAGGGCTTTGTGAGAGGGAGGGTGATGAGTGATGCAGTTACTCCAGACTCCAAGGACAAGAGAGGAGAGGTGCTCAGGCACTGGTTCAGGAAAGCTGGTCCTCCTGCCTGGGAGTGGGAGGCCAGCTTAGTGAAACCAGGCAGTCTGCACAAAACGATCTTCTCCAGCAAGTGACCATCTGAGAGGAAGAGAGGAGAGCTCCAACCTAAAGGGTTATTGCTCCAAAGGAAGTGGACAGGGGAGCCACAGGCAGAATGCAGGGCTGCAGAGCGGCTGACATTGGGGAGGGCTAGGCCCTCAGGCCTAACAGCCAAAACACAGGTTCCATTCACTGAAGACAGAATTCTACCTTTACCTTTCTAAACCGGCCATTTCCTGACTGGACAAAATTGACTGAATTGCCAGTAAAGACATGCTGGTGTTTAACTGTTAGCTGTCCCTCTTATAACTCTGAGACGTATACAAGAACACTTTCATCAGATACCCTGCTTCTACAGAGCTGAGACCACTGCCCCATTGGGATTGGGAGGGGAGCTGAGCTTGTCATACAGATGAAGCCACTGCATCTGGCCCTGGGTTCTATTCCCAGCACTTCATCTGGGCAGTAGTTTCCAAGACTGGTTGAGCCATGAGTTTCTTGGTTCAGCTCTGGAAATGTTTGCAATATGTGCCATTACCAATAGGTGGCAGTAGGGGCTCCTCACTGGCTCCCTTTGCTGCCTTTAATGTGGGTTCTCTTTTCATTAATTAGTCTTTAAAGCACCTGCCTCCTTTTCCTTTCCTTACTTTTATTTTACTTTGAAGTGCTGAGGACCAAGCCTGGGGCCTCGTGTGTGTTAGGCAAGCGCTGAGTTACAGCCCAGTCTCCTCTGTTAAAGAGACTATTTTACAATATTCTTGTACTGGCAGCTTTGTCAGGGGCGACCTCTGATTTGGCTGGTCACCCTTTCTCTACCGCCTGGCTCATTGAGCACTGGGTCAGGCAGAGCTGTTCATCTCGTCCCTAACTGTCCTCTCTCTGTTCTTTTCGTTTCCACAGAGGAAGAACGGCCTGATGGATCATGAGGATTTCAGAGCCTGCCTCATTTCCATGGGCTATGACTTGGTAAGACACAAGCTGAAATCCTGCGAAGATCTGGTTCCATATCAAGCCTCAGTTGTGGGGAATCGAGATGAGATACTTTTCTAGTTGGTTCATTTTCATATCACAAGGCAATGCTTTTTGCAAATCTGCTTATCACTATATAAAAATAATGCTACAGGGTTAAAAATGTATTTTATTCAATACCTGGCAAGGTTTCCTTATGGTGAAAACATTAAGGACATGGGGTTTCCTGGTGATTTTTAGAAGCTTCATTAATATAACTCACAAACTTCAGTGAAACCACTTAAAATGTACATGCCAATGGCATCCGGTTTCCTGAGTTTTAAAGTGTATTTTCCTTTGATATTTTAGAAGATAGAAGAGAGATTTTAATGGATGGGCATGATAGTACAAGATTTTAATCCCACCTCTTGGGAGGCAAAGGCAGGCAGATCTTTATGAGTTCCAGGCCAGCCAGAGCTATATAGGGAAGCCTCTGTTTCAAAAAAAATCAATAAATAGAGAAGACAGATTATAGAAATGTTCTGCATTACCCTTTGATGAGTTACATATTTATCTGTTTTTGAAACAGTATCTTGTTAGATACCCCAGGGTAGCCTTGAAATTACTGAGATCCTCCTGCCTCTGCCTCTAACCTAAGGCTTAGCGTCCCAGCAGTGTAAGAATAAATGAAATATATAAATTCTTAGAACAAGCCAGAATACTAGGTGACATTTGTCCGTAGTCCCAGCACTCAGGGTATCTTATGTAACCCAGGTAAGGCTAGCTGGGAACTCACTATGTACTCCAGGCTAGCCTCAAACTTGCCATCCTTTCTGGTCAACTTCTCAATACTGGAACTATAGGTTTGCACCTTGCTTATATATAAAGCACTGTTGGTTTTTTTTGTTTGTTTGTTTGGGTTTTTGGTTTTTTGAGACAGGGCTTCTCTGTGTAGCCCTGGCTGTCCTGGAACTCACCCTGTAGACCAGGCTGGCCTTGAACTCAGAAATCCGCCTGCCCCTGCCTCTGCCTCCTGAGTGCTGGGATTAAAGGCGTGCACCACCACTGCCCGGGAGCACTGTTTTTTAAAGCTTTTTTTCAGTACTGGGGACACACAAGTCAATTGCTGTAGTACTGAGCTGTGACCCAGTCTTCAGTGAGCATTTAAAACATGACCTGCTTTGATCCTCTGGTAATAAGCTAAAGAATGAGCGCCATCTTACATAGTCATTTCACTTTCCCACTCTGGCTGAGTTACTCCTCCTAATTATGTAATTAGGAAGGGCGACACAGGCTACAGAAAGGACACATTTCTGACAGGCAGGGCCTCTGGCTTGATGCTACAACAGTTAAAACTGACAGAAATGGACCTGAGTCACCCACAAGAGGAACCCTTTCCAGAGAGTGAAGAGAACCACGGGGAGGATCCACGGCGACATCAAACCCCGAACGATTTACTCTCTCTGTACCACCCCACCTTAGGGTGAAGCTGAATTTGCCCGCATTATGACTCTGGTTGACCCCAATGGACAAGGCACGGTCACCTTCCAGTCCTTCATTGACTTCATGACCAGAGAGACCGCAGACACCGACACAGCAGAGCAGGTCATCGCCTCCTTCCGGATTCTGGCTTCTGACAAGGTCTGCTAGGACAGGTTTTCTTTTGTTTAAAACTTTTAAAATGATCTTTGACTGTCTGGGGGCAGAGAGTACACTTGCGTGTGGGCCTTGGCGTGTGTGGTGGTCAGAAAACAGCCTCACGGCAGCCTTGCCCTCACCTTGTTGAAACAGGGACCCTCTGGTTCCCTGCTGTATATGCAAAGCTTGCTTTCTGTACGCGTTCAGGGATTCTCCGGTCTCTGCTTCCCATTTCACCAGGAGTGCTGGGATTATAGATGCACAGTTACGCCTGGGCGTTTGGAAACTGATTTGTCTATGCGTGCGTGCGTGCGTGGGTGGTCCATTCTCTCCCGCCCCTTTACAGGGGTTCCAGGGACAAGAAGCATTCTCCAGGCTGATGTGGCCCTTACCTGCAGAGCCAGTTCTCCAGCTGGATAGTTTTAATACATATTAAGCAGGGGTTTACAGAGAGAGGGAAGCTCGGAGAAGGGTAAAGCTTATCCCAGAACACGGGGGAAGGCTTCTTGAAGGAGCGTTCCCATATGAACATGTTTTCATGCCACTCTTCAGTGCCAACTTACTCTTTCTTAATTTTATTTTTCTCCTTGCAGTGACAACATATTTTCATAAACCAGAACATGAAGAAGTCTCCATTTTCTTACAGTTTTGGTTGTGAGCCAACCTTTAATGGCTGTCATCTCTGCAGCCAGGGGTCTCCATTTTCTAAAATCATGCTATGTAAAGTCAAATGATTCACTCCTACACTCCCCTCAGTGTATGATATGAACCAACTTGACTCCTGAGGTGGGGAATTACAGTCAGAATGCTTATCACTCACATCTGGTCCAGTATGAGAAGTACTGGCAGTAATTCCACATGTGCAAAGTATCCTGAATTTCCTGCTGGTCACCTTGCAGACTCACTCTCAGTTAACCCAGCTTTTGGTCGTTAACTGGTAAAATGGGCAGAGTAGACTCCTTACCTATAATCCTTGCTAGTGTAAGAAATGTGCAAATATTAAGACTGATGTGTTTATGAAAAGAGATATTTATGTTCTATGGGTGTTGGTGAGGTGTGGGGGGAAGGGGATGCCTCAGCGGGCCCATGCCGAGTCATCTCTTCCCCCTGAGGGACCAGCCATATGATGACGGTATAATATAGAATAGAGTTTATTCAGGGCATGCAGAGGGGAGTTAAGAGGGTAATAGAGGCGGGGAGAGCAAGAGAGAAGTAGAGAAATAGAGGAGTAGAGGCTGGCCATGATCATGTGGAGGGGGGGGGAAGGGAATGGGGAGAGAGGAGCAAGAGGGCAAGAGAGAGGCAAGAGAAGAAGCAGGAGAGAGAGGAGGGGGCAAGCAGTCCTTTTAATAGTGGGCCAGGCCTACCTGGCTGTTGCCAGGTAACTGTGGGGGGAGTTTAGACAGAATGCTAACAAAGATGCTTATATTCTAGGTTCTCTGCATTTAATTTTTACTACTTGTGTGTTTTTCTCCTAGCCTTACATCTTGGCAGAGGAACTTCGTCGAGAGCTGCCTCCGGATCAGGCCCAGTACTGCATCAAGAGGATGCCTCCATACTCAGGCCCTGGCAGCGTCCCTGGGGCCCTGGATTACACTGCCTTCTCCTCTGCCCTCTACGGGGAAAGCGACCTCTGATGCTCTTTCTGTAATCCTGACCCAATCAGAATGCAATAAAGGCTGAAGTATAGGTTGTTACCTGGAAACTTTGACAAACTTTATTAAAAGGTACCGATGAGCTGGATGCAGTGGCGCGCACCTTTACTCCCTGTGCTTGGGATGCAGAGGCAGGTCGATCTCTGCAAGTTCAAGGACAGTCCTAGTTTACCTATTGAGTTCCAGGCCAGCCAGGGATACATATCAAGCCCTGTCTCAAAAACAAACAATAACAAAAGAGAGACTGGAGTGAGGGAGGAGGTAAGAAGAAAGATCAGTCTATAAAGTGCTTGCCCTGTGAAGATGTCTCAGCAGGTAAAGGCGCTAGCCGAAAAGTCTAGCAACCTGAGTTTGGTCCCTGGATCCCATGTGGCAGAAGGAGAAACCACAAGTTTTCCTCTGGCTTCCACATGCACGCATGCACCTGTACATACAAGACCATGCACACGATCAGAGGGTTTTTTCCTTGCGGCTCATTCTTGCCTGGCCTAGGTCAGGCAGAAGCAGTTTCAATGCTCATGATGTAATTGTCCTGTTCCCATGGGTTTCTTTCTGAATGTTTAGCTACATGAAAAGAAAGGGTAGGTTGGTTTGTTTCTTTGACTAAGTGAGCCAGATTGCTTACATACTATGAAAACGGGTCGGTCTAGGGCAGAAGTGACAGAGTGCAGGCGTGGACATCGAAACATTCAGGATTCATGACTGGGGAAGCAATTGCTTGTTGGTTCTCTGAAGGTCTGGTGAAGGTTTGAGTCTTAAAATACATCTTCGTGCCTTTTATGTTTATGTGGCTATCCTTGGGGGGACACGTTTGGGGAGGACATGATTGGGGTTCTAGCATTTTTTTTCTTGCTTATCCAAAGATCACCTGGACTTACCTACATATCATTAGTGGAATTAAGCATTACGAGATAGGCCTGCCACTGGGACAGATGTTTAACATTTAAAAATTTAAAATATTTTTTTTCTTGAGGCAGTGTTTCTCTATGTAGCCCAGGCTGGCTTCAAACTGACAGTCTCCTGCCTCAGCTTCCTAATTGCAAGGAGACTATGGGTATTTGTCAGTATGACCCCCTTTTAAATCAAACAAAAAAATTTGGTTTTATTTGAGAGTCTAATGTAGCCCAAGTTGACCTTGAACTCAATATATTGCTGAGAATGACCTTGAACTTATGACCCTCCTGCCTCTGCCTCCAAAGTATGGGATTACAGTATTGTCGCCAAGTCAGGCTCATTAAAATCTAAAAATTATTTTTTTTTATCCTATTGTTACATTTTAACTTGGTGTGTGTGTGTGTGTGTGTGTGTGTGTGTGTAGGTCAGAGGACAACTTCTGGGAGCTGGCTGTATCCCTCTACCACGTGAGTCCCAGGGATCCAACTCTGGTTGTCAGTCTTGGTGGCGGATACCTTACTTCCTGAGCCTTCCTGTTGGCCTGCCTTAACATTTTTAAATTTTTATTATTTTTAATTATGTAAATGTGTTTTTGTGTGGGTATGTGTACTCACACAAGTGTAGGCACATGAGAAGGTCAGAAGTATTGAATCTTCTGGAAGTAGAGTCACAGGAAGCTTTGGGCCACCAGGCACAGATGCTGGGAACCGAACTCTGGTCTTCTGAAAGGGCAGTTAGTCTCCTTAACTTCTGAGCCATCTCTTTAGCCCTCATTAATGTTTTTGAAGTGGAGTTTTCAGTCAGCTATCGTTGTATAGGATTGGACAGCCTGATGGGAGGGTGGGGGTGATCTTCCCTGGGACTTGAAGTAACAGGGAATCAAGTTCAGTTGCCAGAGATGGAGGTGGAGTCAGGAAGAAAAATGAGGTTTCTGTTGTCTCTTGATTCCAGATGCCCATGTTTTCCTCCTAGAGCCTTTTGTAGACATTGCAGTGACAGTTCTAAGTGCTTTGTACTTTAATAAGGAGCCTGAGCATAGCTGTTCCCAATGAGACAAGAAAGCTGTAGCCTAGGGCACTAGGTGGAGCTCTCTGTGGTTGTGTTCTCTGACACAGGAGGTAAGGTTTTCCTCCAAGGCCCATTTGCGCTCCTTTGCTGCATTCCTCCTGGGAGTCAATAGTACTAGAGGTCAGAACTTCACCTCTCGGATGGGGCAGTGATTCATAGTACCGCTCTGTCTGGGTCAAGCCCAGATCTCCTCCAGGACACAGGAGACCATCTGTGTTCCCACTTGGTGTGTTGGTCTGGGGAGTGTGTGTTAATTTTCCACTCCTGTTGTTCAAACCTATATTACACTCCTCCCATTTCACTCCATCCCCACCCTTCCCCCGCCCCCAGCCCCAGAATTTCCATCCTGCAGACAGCTTGCAGTAAACAAAGTAGAAACACCTGTTAAATGTTGGTAATTAACAGCAGAAAATGAGCTAAAAACAAATGAAAACAATTTCTAATTGCAATTAAAGTGTGAATAGAGAGGGAACAAGGTGTCAACTAACTGTGGCTGTTTCCTTGGGTTTGATACATTTCTGCAGCCATCTAGAAGTAACCTTACTGACATTTCACCTTGGTCCACTTTCTTAATTTGCTTCGTAATTATTAAGTAGTTGACAGTTTGAAAAGTCTCTGAAATACTTGGGCCTCTGAGTTTAATACCAGGTACTTTGGGGTGATGTGGGCGTGAGCTTTTGACTATTGTATTTGAAGCAGGTGCTATGCTCTAACTGAAATTGTGAAGGAGAATCCGGGAAGTCATTTTTGTTAACTAGGAACTTGTGCTTCAGGGTGGCCATGGGCAACTCACCTCTCTACAGTTTTTTAACCTCTCTATAATATTCAGCAAGAGATTGGATCAGTACTATCTAATGATACGGGAGATAGGGAAATAAGCCATGAAAAACAATAAAATATTTACACCGTCATCCCACAAGTTTTTATTTCTGATCATGAGTTATCAATTAAAGTTGCCAAAGAAAAAGCAATTTGGTTAGCTGTAAGCAAACTTCTCATGCTTGAAAATATTCAGTTGGTGTTGTATTTGCCTCCCTTAAAGAGTCAGAGATTGGTTGGTGATGTGGCTCAGTTGGTAGAGTGATTGCCTAGTGTCTTAGTCAGGGTTTCTATTCCTGCACAAACATCATGACCAAGATGCAAGTTGGTGAGGAAAGGGTTTATTCAGCTTACACTTCCACTTTGCTGTTCATTACCAAAGGAAGTCAGGACTGGAACTCAAGCAGGTCAGGAAGCAGGAGCTGATGCAGAGGCCACGGAAGGATGTTACTTACTGGCTTGCTCAGCTTGCTCTTATAGAGCCCAGGACTACCAGCCCAGGGATGGCACCCCCCACAATGGGCCCTCTCCACTTGATCACTAATTGAGAAAATGCCTTAACGCTGGATCTCATGGAGGCATTTTCTCAACTGAAGCTCCTTTCTCTGTGATAACTCCAGCTTGTGTCAAGTTGGCACAAAACCAGTACACCTAGCATGCACAAAGCCCTGTGTTTCCAGCTGCAGCAATGTGTAAACCAAGTCTGGTGGCAGATTCCTATAATTCTAGTATTGTGCAGGTAAAAGCAGGTAGATCAGAAGCTCAAGGCCGTCTTTATCTACATAAGGCGTTCCAGGATGGCTTGGGTTACATGAATGAGACTCTGCCTCAAAAAGAAAAAAAAAAAGAAAGGAAGGATGTGGGAACTTGTATATTGTGTGTGGTACATGGGTGATGAGGAATTGGAACTGACCCACTTCAGAGTGGTACATGATTTAAGAGGAATGTTTAAACAGCAGGTCAGTTCAGAATCCTCAGGAGATACATATTTGTTAATTGTGTATATACACAGTTCTAGGTTTCACAGTATGACGGTCTGGGCTATGACTTGGACATCTGTGTTTCTGTCAACTCCACAGGCATACTACTTAACCCCCACGTGAGGGCCTGTGGCTTAGAGGAAAGGTCACTTGATAATCAACAATAAATTCGAAAAGCCCTCACTGAGGTTAATAGGAAGTTGGACAACAAGAGTGGCCAGGTCAGGTCTTTGTATTGTCTCTTTGCTATTATTAAAAATGCTTAGGCATAGCCAGGCATGATGGCTCATACCTGTAAGGCCAGCACTTGTGTGGTAGAGAGTCAGAAGGATTAGAAGTCCAAAGTCATCCTTAGGGAGTCAGGCAGTCTGGGTCTATGTAAGTCCCTGTTTCAAAACAAGTTCCCACCACAGCAGTTTAGGCTTCTCTACTGAGAAAACAAACGTGCAGAGGAAGTGCTTGGGAGGAGGCCATCAGAGCACAAGGCGACTCCTTTTGTATGGCTAGGAACTTCCTGGAAGGGGAGCGTGGAGGCAGATGGATAGGAAGTTGTTGGACCTGTGACTGGCAGGCGGCCTGCGCCCCAGCTCCCAGGCTACTGACGCCCGTGGGCAGGCAAGTAGGAGGGAGGGCCAGCTCGGCGGGGCTGGGCAAACGCCATGCCTGGATGAGCCGCCACTGCCTCCCATGCCTGGGGAGATCCCCTCCACCCGAGGTCTCGGCCGTGGCCAGCAGCCCCTGCTCCTCGGGGGACTCTGATGGTCGGGGGGCACAGCCTCCCGGCATATGGACAGGGAGCACTGCTTGCACGGCCTGGGGCAACCCCGGCCATAGGGGCAGGAAAGTGAGGCCCCAGGTCTGCCTGGATGTGCAGGGGCCCCGAGTTTGTAGCAGTGACTATGGCAGCGAGAGCGGCTTTGGCAGCAGTGGCCCCAGTTCCTCGATGACTTGCCCATCCTCCCTCCTGCACTGTTGCTGAGCCAAACTGGGGCTGCGGAGGCTCTGGGCTGGGGCTCGGCCCTGGGGGCAGCCTGAACAGGAACCCGAAGGCACCATGCTGGGGGGGGGGGGGTTCTCCCCCTCCCACTTTCCCGAGGGCAAGAGGGTGGGGTCCTGGGCAGTGGTAGTGTTGGGCCCCATTTTGGCCCTGGTTTGGGCCTTGAGGAGTTTTGGGCCTGGCTGGAGTTCTGAGACCTGCCTCAGTCACTTCCATATAAGGGTGACTCAGCAAGACCTGTTTGGCCAACCTCTGCCCTGCCATTGCTGATGTGGAGCTTTACTATTGGCCCTGTCAGTTACCCCTTCCCCTTCCCCACCTTCTACATCATCTCTTCCCATACCTAAGTGCCCACCCCCTTGCCTTCTCTATATAAGTGAGGGGCTGATACAATAAAGTTGAGTTCCTGCTTCAACCAGACTCCCGGCCTGGTGTGTTTCTTTTGGATCATCAACACTTGCCATCCGGCTCAGTCCTGAACAGACCTGGCTGAACCGGGTTCTCTCCTCTCACTTGGACCTGCCTGCTAGGAGCTGACAGGAAGTGGGTCGTTTATGGGCCTTTGCAAGACAAGACCAGAGAAGGAAGAAGATTCACAGTGGTTATACAGGAGGCAGAAAGTCCCTATGAATACTCGGCATGAGCCGTGAAGTGGTATTATGGTCAGAACCTAATTAAAAAGAATTGAACTGAGGATAGGGAAGACTAAGAACGAGGTTCAGAGGATAAGAGGACATTATATTTGTTGGCATTTTGTCTAGGCTCCGTCCCAGTTACCTGGCAAGAGCCAGTTGTGTCTGACTCACTGTAAAAGGGGCTGCTGGCTGCCTCCTCATTCTCTTGCTCTTGCTGTCTTACCCTCTTCCCCTCTCCCTGTCTCCCCCCCCCCCACGTGCTCATGATGCGCTCTCTCTCTCTCTCTCTCTCTCTCTCTCTCTCTCTGCCTTTCTGTCTCTATTCCCTCAACTCCCCTTCCCATGCTCTAAATAAACTCTATTCTGTACTATACTGTCAGGGAGAAGCGATGCCTCGGCATAGGCCCACAGAGGTGCCCCCTCCCCCACACCATACCACACCTACACCAAACATATCCCTGGCTTCTTTTCCTTTTTATAAAACAAACAGGATTGACCCAGCAGCAGGCCATGGGCTCTGCTGGCTATGTTAACTTGACAAACTAGACTTACCTGAGAGAACCTCAATAGAGAAAACACCTCCATGAGGTCCTGCTGTAAGGCATTTTCTTCACTAGTGATTGATGGAAGAGGGCCCTGCCCATTGTGGGAGGTGCTGCCCATCCTGGGTTCTATATGAAAGCAGGTGGAGCAGACTAGGGGGAGCAAGCTAGCAAGCAGCACCCCTCCATGGCCTTTGCATCAGCTTCTCCCTCCAGATTCCAACCCTGTTTGAGTTCCTGTCTTGACTTCCTTCAGTGATGAACTGTGCTGTGGAAGTAAAAGCCAAATAAATAAACTCTTTCCTGCCCAACTTGCTTTTTGGTCATGGTGTATCACCATGGCAATAGAAAGACTAAGACAGGCACTAGTGGGGGAAAAAATAAGGACAGTGTTAGCATTCTGTCTAAACTCCACCCCACAGTTACCTGGCAATAACCAGGTGGGCCTGACCCACTATAAAAAGGGCTGCTTGCCCCTCCTCCCTCTCTTGATAGCTTGCCTCTCCTCTTGCCTTTAGCCCTTTTGCTCACCCTCTCTCCCCATTCCCTTCCCCCCTCTCTCCATGTGCTCATGGCCAGCCTCTACTTCTCTACTCTCTCCTTCTCTCTGCCTTTCTCTGCCTCTACTACCCTCTAAACTCCCCTCCCCATGCCCTGAATAAACTCTATTCTATACTATACCTTCATCCTGTGGCTGGTGCCTCGGGGGAAGGGATGCCTCAGCATGGGCCTGCCGAGGCACCCCCTTCCCCCACACCTCACCACACACCCATAGAACATATCTTCTATATCTTTATCTTTTTATAAACACATAATTTGGTGCCCGCCAAAAACTGTCTCCAACGAGAGGGAAATCTCACCCAAGGGAATAAGTTCTAAAATGAGGGTCAGGGCAGCACAGGGGTAGCTCCGAGCTTAAGAAATCCCTGGGACCATGCAGTCCCTCTGACCAGTGGGGGATGGGGGCTTACCAGTTCAGGGCTAGTGAGTGTGGATCTCTTGTGGTAGCTGAGGTGGGATACAAACCTGCAGAGTTTCTGAATCCAAGTCTTGGCACCAAATGATGTGTTTATAAACAGATAAAGATATAAGAATATGTTCTATGGAGAGGTAGTCAAGTATGGGAGAAGGGAGTGCCTCAGCGGGCCCATGCTGAGGCTTCCCTTCCCCCAGAGGGACCAGCTGCATGCCAGTATAGTAGAGAATAGAGTTTATTCAGGGCTGGCCATGAGCACGTGGAGAGAGGGGGGGAAGGGAATGGGGAGGGGGGCCACTAGGGCAAGAGGAAGAGAAGAGGCAAGAGAGGGAGGAGGGGGCAAGCAGCCCTTTTTATAGTGGGTCAGGCCTACCTGGCTGTTGCCAGGCAACTGTGGGCTGGAGTTTAGACAGAATGCTAACAGACAGATCAAGCAGGGTGAAGGAGAACTAAAGTTGCAAAAGCAGCACTAAAATCTGTACCAGAGCTGGACTTTTTAGTTATTTATTTCAACATGGGGTTTCACTCTAATATACGACAGCATCCAGTTTAGGGTGCTGTCCCTCTTCTTCCTTATACCTCATTGCTAACGGTGAGAGGAATTAGCAGCTATCAAGTTCTGCTCTTAATTCAACATTTAAGCTGATTAAGTTTTGTGAACAACAAGTTCCCAGAAAATACACCAAGCCTTCTGGAGGCTGATTAACTCATTAGGACTTTAGTGAAGGTGAAGTGAGTTAGTGTGGAATGTCGGAGGTCCACAACCTACTTAAAGTTAGCTTGGACTATTTTACTCTTCTAAATAGCCATTCATAGCTAGGCTTGGTGTCATGACTAGAAGGTAAAAACCCCTTGGACTGTATTGAATTAACAAAACTTGTGCTTCCATCAACCAAAAGTCTAATACCATCAGCCAGCCTCTGAGGCAGAGAGCAGAGTTTCCCCACTTTGCTGTAACCTTCTTTTCTGATGTTTCTCCCAATGTATTTGTAATAGGTCAGATTTCAAAACAACCCAGAAGGCTCACTCAATACCTGTGGTTCCTCCCAGCACATCTCAGCCCCCCCCCCCAACCTCTCCAGCCCAAGGGCTCCCCTTCCCTTCTCTCTGCTTCTCATTCTGATAAACCTGCCTTTCAGCCATGTCTTCTCTTGCCCCCCCTCTACTTTTCCTCTCGTCCCCTCCCTCCTCTTTTCCTTCTCTTGACCCAGTTCACATTTTTCCAGATGCCCCCTCATATTTACAATAAAACCTCCTCAACCATACCTTGGATTTGCCATGTTCTCATTTTAAAATCCATAACATATCTTAATTTATGAATTTTCTTTGTTTTTTTTTCTTTTCCTTTTTCTTTTTTAATACTTTATTTACATTTCCAATGTTTCCCCCTTTCTAGGTCTCCTCTTTGGAAACCCCCTATCCCCTCCCCTTCCCCCACCTCTATGAGGGAATTCCACTTCCCACCGACCCGCCCACCCATTCCCATATTCCCACCTTGACATTCCCCTTTACTGGGGCCTCTAACACCTTCAGGCCCAAGGGCCTCTCCTCCCCCTGATGGCCAACAAGGCCATTCTCTGCCACATATGTGGTCCAAACCATGGGTCCCTCCATGTGTATTCTTTGGTTGGTGGTCCAGCCTCCAGGAGGACGGGGGCGGGGGGGGAGGGCAGGCCAGTTGACTCTGTTGCTCCCTCCATTGGGCTGCAGACTCCCTCAGCTCCTTCAGTCCCTTCTCCAACTCCTCCATCTGGGATCTCACTCTCAGTCCAGCAGTTACTATAAAGTGAAACTTGGGTATTCCGAACTTTTGGGCTACTCCACTTATCAGTGAGTACATACCATGTTCGTTCTTTTGTGACTGAGTTACCTCTCTCAGGATGATATTTTCAAGTTCCACCCATTTGCCCGCAAATTTCATTAAGTCATGGTTTTTAATAGCTGTATTCATTTGTCTGCTGAGGGACATCTGGGTTGTTTCCAGCTTCTGGCTATTATAAATATGGCTGCTATGAACATAGTGGAGCATGTGTCTTTATTAAATGTTGGAGCATCTTCTGGATATATGCCCAGGAGAGGTATAGCTGGGTCCTCAGGTAGTATTATGTCCATTTTTCTGAGGGTCCACCAAACTGATTTCCTGAGTGGTTGTACCAGCTTGCAGTCCCACCAACAATGGACGAGTGTTCCTCTTTCTCCACATCCTCGCCAGCATCTGCTGTCACCTGAGTTTTTCATCTTAGTCATTCTGACTGGTGTGAGGTGGAATCTCAGACTTGTTTTGATTTGCATTTCCCTGATGACTAAGGATGTTGAACATTTCTTTAGGTGCTTCTCAGCCCTGCGAATTTCCTCAGTTGAGAATTCTCTGTTTAGCTCTGTTCCCCATTTTTGATAGGGTTATTTGGTTTTCTGGAGTCTAACTTCTTGAGTTCTTTG
>CM052714.1:72448710-72469981 GCA_028551405.1 Uromys caudimaculatus
GGTGCTCGATGGCTACCGACTCCTGGCGTCCCAGGCAGAGGTTTCCCCCTTTCTAAGGCGCTCGTTGGCTACCGACTCCTGGTGTCCCAGGCAGAGGTTTCCCCCTGCAAGTGAGATCCGGAAGTTTCGGAGTCTTTCTGTCCCCGGGTTCTCAGGCCCCGGATCCCGGTAGATCTGGGCGGGTCTGGGTGAGAGGTGCTGCTCCCCTCAACCCCACTCACGGTCCTTCCAAGTTCCTGTGAGGTTACCTTTCTATGGCGCTCCTTGGCTACCGAGTCCTGGTGTCCCAGGCAGAGGTTTCCCCCTTTCTACGGCGCTCGTTGGCTACCGACTCCTGGTGTCCCAGGCAGAGCGGGAAGAACTTCTTATGGTTTATGCAGATCTTCAAAGAGATCTGGGACGGGCTGGGTTGATTATTGCCCCTGAGAAAGTTCAGAAGGAATTTCCATATCATTACTTAGGACATGAATTGTTACAGAAAGGCATTTGCCCACAAAAATTACACATTAGAATAGATACCTTTAAAACCTTAAATGATTATCAAAGATTATTGGGAGACATAAATTGGTTGCGACCATCGTTAAAATTAAGTACAGGGCAATTAAAGCCTCTTTTTGATATTTTGAAAGGAGATGCTTCACCCAATTCTCCTAGACAATTAACTAAAAAGGGTAGAGGATGCTTAGGGTTAATACAGAATGTCCTTGAACAAGCTCATTTAAATTATATAGATTACTCTAAAAATCTATCGTTTTTGGTTTTTGCCTCTGCACATTCTCCTACAGGTGCTTTTTGGCAAAACGGACCTATACGGTAGGTGCATTTACAGGCTTCACCTTCTAAAACTGTATTATCTTATCCAAACAAGCAGTGGTTTCTTTATTGTTTAAGGCTCATAAAGTAAGTTTGCAAACATTTGGTAAAGAACCTGATATGATTATTACACCTTATAATAGGGACCAGATTCAGATTTTATCTCAAAACTATGTTGATTGGACTTTATTTATTTATTTATTTAGTTAGTTAGTTTTTTCGAGACAGGGTTTTTCTGTGTAACCCTGGCTGTCCTGGAACTCACTCTGTAGACCAGGCTGGTCTTGAACTCAGAAATCTGCCTGCCTCTGCCTCCCAAGTGCTGGGATTAAAGGTGTGCACCACCACTGCCCGGCTGGGCTTTAATTATATGTGCCACCAGTAGTCAATTTGATAATCATTATCCATATAATAAATTGTGTCAATTTTTAAAATCTCATCCAGTAGTTTTTCCAAAAATTATTTCCCCCCAACCCTTGGAGCCTGCTCGTTTAGTGTTTACTGATGGATCCTCTAATGGAAGAGCTGCAGTTGTTTCAGAGGATGAAGTGGAAGTTGTGAAAATGTCTAACTGTTCTGCACAATTAGCAGAGTTGAAGGCTATACAATTAGCTTTGAATTTATATCCTGATGAAGCTTGCAATATTAATACCGATAGTGTGTATGTTTCCCAAATTATAGGACCATTAGAAACTGCAGCCTATGTACCACCTGTTTCTACTATTTGTTCTTGCCTGATGCAAGTACAAGCTCTTTTGTGGCATTGTATACCTCCAGTTTTTGTTGACCGTATACGAGGACATTCATTATTACCTGGTCCATTAGCACAGAGCACTCATAAGGCAGATTTCTATGCCCAACAACCATTGGTTGCCTTAAACTCACTCACTAATTATAAAGCTTTAAACATGCATCATCAATTTCATCTTAATGCCAACTCTTTCAGATTTCATTGTAATATTACCAAGGAACAGGCCACCCAAATTGTTACTCAGTGCACTCAATGTGCTCAATTTATTTCCTCTCCTAATTTGGGAGTGAATCCTCGAGGCCTTAAGCTGAATGATATTTGGCAAATGGATGTAACACATATTCCTTCCTTTGGGAAATTGCAATTTGTTCATGTTTCTGTGGATACCTTTTCTGGCATGGCCGTTGCATCTGCTCATAGTGGAGAGAAGATAAAAGATGTCAAGAATCATTGTCTACAAGCAGTTGCCTGTTTAGGGGTTCCACATCAATTAAAGACTGATAATGGACCAGCTTATACTAGTAGATCACTTCAAAGGTTTTGTGAGGTATAGAATATTATGCATAAAACTGGAATTCCCTATAATCCACAAGGTCAAGCTATTGTGGAAAGAGCACATCTTACTATTAAAAACTATCTTGAAAAAACAAAAAAGGGGGAGTTTACCTCCCCACATGCAAGATTATTCTTTATTCTTTATATTTTAAATTTTTTGTTAGTAGATAAGGATAGTTTGTCTGCTGCTGATAGGCACTGGAAAGGTCCTCAGAATGCCCAAGGGCTTGTAAAATGGAAGGAATTATCATCAGGAACTTGGAAGGGTCCTGACCCTGTGTTAATCAGGGTGAGAGGTTCTGTTTGTATTTTTCCCAAAGATGCCGAGGGCCCCGTTTGGGTCCTTGAGTGTTGTGTATGCCCTGTCGTTATGGAGTCTGATTCAAGCAGAGATCTACTGGAGCTTCTTGATGAATCCACTGGTCCTTATGTCAGTAGGGATAAGTAGTACTGTTTGTCCCCCTTTTCTCTTTGTGGTTAGGAATGTTACTGGTGCTGATGAAAGAAAAGATTTGAATTGCTCCATCAGACATTGTTGTTTGCTGGGAGTATGAAGATGCAGTGGTCATAGTACGAATACCTGGAGTTGTTCCCATGCCTTTGGATGATGAAGGAATTTTCAGTTTCCCTATATCGTCAGAAGAAAGACTTTGGCATTACTGCAGCCATTGTAGCTTCCGTAGTGATTTCAGCTACTGCTGCCACTGTGGGAATATTCCTCTTTTGCCGCCTTTGCAAATGTCAGATCCAGTCCCAGGCAGTTACTAAGCAAGTGCTCATGTCACTAGTTCAGGACAATCCTTCTGCCCAGGTTTGGCTCAGTCTTTACCCAGAATAGTAGTCCATACCTACCTAAGACAGGGGCCTTGAGATTAGCAAGGATTCCCAGTGACAGGTAATTGGTATGGGCGAAAGGTGACCTAAGACAGACGCTATTCACATAAAAAACAAAAAAGGGGGGACCTGTTGGGCCTGTCTGAGACCTTCTGTGTGCTCACATTCTGTGGTTTTACCTCCCCCAGTGGGCATGAAGTTCCGGGCATGAACCTTCTGTTGGCCCCCTGCCTTGTTTCTCCTGGTGCTTTTCTTTCCTGGGTAAAGCATATATATTGATGGAGTTTCAGTAAAGCTTTGGCATTCTCCTTGAACGGATGACCCGAGTCTGTGTCTTTTGTTAATCCCCCAGGCCTACGCCCGAAACTTGGTATGTGGACATCGCAGGAGCTGTCAGAGAACATCTGGCATTCTCCTTTCTCACTATCCACCTTATTTCTTGAGCCAGGATTGTTTTCTGAACCTGTAGCTCACTGGTTTTTCATTTAGGTGGGCAGCTAGCAAACCCCAGAAATATTCCTGTCTCTGCCCTTATAGAAAATACTGAGGTACTTATTTGCTTTAGAATACTACACGTCCTTTGGGACATTTCCTATTTTCTTTTTTCACATTTTAATATTTATTCAAAGAGTTCTTACTGGCCCACTTGTGCTATCCAAGTGTGTATCTCAACATTTTACGTATAGATACTCAATAAGTGTTTACTATAAGTGTGCCCATTAGCATCTATAGTACCTCAGAATTTCCTTAGTGCACTCGTAGGTTCTTATTTTAATCCCTATTGCAAGCCTATAAACTAATATTCACTTTCATTCTAGTCTTTCTTTTCTGTGGATGAGGGAGACAAGATATTTAGTGTTCTGGAAACTAAGCTACAATTGATTTTCTGACTTCAGATTCCTGGCCCTTGATACTGTACCCACTGGTGCGAGCCAATACTATAGTATGGATTCTTGGACTAGAACTTGGAGCGTCCTTTGGGAGGCATTTCCAGAACTTGGAGAAGAGATGCTGTCTCTATAGGGACCCAGTACTCAGGACTACATCTCCCATAGGGCCACGGAGCAAAGCCTTCGGCGATTGGTTACGACCAACAACCTATACACAGCCGCGAGGAGCTGATGAGGCTCAATCACATGCCGGGGAGGGGGCGGGCCCTCCTGCAGGAGGCTAGATTGAGCCGAGAGCTAACGGCGCTGTGGCGGCCTGTGGCAGTTTCTACGTAGTAGTCTTTGCCCGGCCTTGCGCTGTAGCGGGGAGCATTGCGCTTGGGAGTTCCGTAAGAAACGAGTGCCCGAAACGCAGTACCGGGAGGCCCGGCGTATCGACTCTGGAGCTTCAGGGATCTTGTCAGTCAGTTCGTCAGGCCAGAAAACGCTGGCTGGAGCCGTCGGCAGTGGGATTCTTTGGAGATCAAGCCTTCCCTGCTGGAGGAGGACGCTTGGCGGAGTATCGCCTGCGCTGGTGCAACCCGGTAACTCTTCCACCCAGGTCTAGCGGTTCTGTGGGTGCCTCGGCTCTTCAGGTGCTTCTACTTCGGAGATGCAGCCCGGAGCCCGGGGGTTGGGGGGACGCGGTCCTTGCTGGATCTCTTTCCTCACTCACCCACATGCGGTCGGTCCGGTCTCGGAGCGATGAGCGTTGCCATTAGCACAACAACTTTCTAGCAACAACTTCCAGCGTGGCTCCTGGGACGTTCTGCATGATGTAACTGTATTCGGTAAATATTTACGGACCGCAGTCTGCCAGAGACGAATTCAGATGGTGGGAGGTCGGTAAGGCAGCCTAGACAGTTGAACCACGTGTGTTTTTAGTTTCCTTTTCTACTCGGTACTTTTGCAAACTCCAGCGTTAGCTTGAGGATGGGCTGACCAGACACCCAGTACCCAGGGTGGGGGTGGGAGGTGGAATAGTGATCGCAAATGATTCTGATATTGGTGGCACCGGCTTCCACAACGAGAAAAGACACAAAAGGAGTATAATTTCAGTTTTGAGTGTTTTAAAAATTGGGCAGAGATTCCTCTAAGACATGTGAGGTAAGACGTAGAAATGAGAGAATTAGTAATTAAGGACATGAGGTTGTGCTTGCTCAGCAGGCAGGAAGCTCTGGTTTAATTAATCCCTAGCTCTGCGGAATACTAGACTTGAAGGGTCATAAGTATTCTCTGCCGTATAATGATTCAAGACCAGCCTGGGTAACATGAGATCCTGTTTGTTTATTTTTAAGACAAAACAGTGCTTATGGTATGGGCATAGTGTGTAGTCCCAGGAGGAGGGCGACTATCTGAGAAACAGGACTGGTAGAATTGTTCTTGAAACTAGTGGGACAGTGCCCAACAGCGCATAGCTGCTGCTGTAAAATAAGGTCGCTCGTTTTCACAGGGCTATGGCATTTAGTCCTTTAGGGCTTCAGGCTTCTTCCTTTCTTTTTAGAAAAGGACAGTGATTTCTTTTTTTGAATATAGTTTCTCTCCGCGTTATTTCCTATCATACTGTCAAGTCTTAAGGAAGAACTAAGATTATTGAACTTCGAGGTTGAACTGAAAGCTCGATGTGTCCTGAGCTGTGGATGTAGTCCAGTGGTGGAAGCTTGTCTAGCAAGTGTGAAGCCCAAGAGTTAATCCTTCCAGCAGGTGGTCCGGGAGAGAATATGACCTCAGACCCTTTGTGTGAGAAAATTTCAACTGCAGCTTCTATTGATTTCTTGGTTTCTTCCTTGCATGTCTTTAGGAACTTAGCTAACAATGATTGATGGAAGAATGAATTGGTAGCAGCTCAGATCTCTTCTGGCCTTTAAAAATTATTGGGAGAAAAGATATATGTATATATTTAAAAAATGAGATAATATGTAAACAGATGCCTATAAAATATAGCAAATCAGTTCAAACTAGAGATTAGAGGTCCCCAAATGAAAGAAGTATCCTGCCAGGAACTTGTGGGGCAGATATTAAAATAGCCAAAGTGGGAAACTGCTGAGAAAGCACTGAGGTAGTTTGCTTATCGTGCAGAAAAGAGAGGTATTTTTTATTCTACTCCATTTGTCCTGTGAAAGGGAAGTCCTTTTACAGACCCATGTTAAGGCCATTCTCTCCCGAGGAGCTGTGTTCCTGACACTGTTGCATGTCACTTACAGGCACATATTAGGAACTAATCATCTTATAACTTCTTATTCCTTAAGTTGCTTGGTTTTCATTTGTTTGTTTGCAGTGCTGGGGGTGCTGGGGGTTTGCTGTAACTCTTCATACATGACAGGCAAGTGATTTTCCCAAGTGTATCTCCGGTCTTAGGGAGTTCTCAGGTGTTACCTGACTTTATGTTCCTCTTAGCATCTGATGAGTCTGTAAACAGTTAGTCCGACATCTATTTATCCTTTGGAATATTTGCTGTGAAGACAAATGGCACTAAGTCAAGAAAAGGAAGAAAAAAAGAAAAAGAACTCTACTTAGAGTCAGAGTAGTCATCACTTCCCTACTTTTTCAGCTAAGATCAGACGTAGAATACACTCTATTAAGTTGTAAAAAACATGGTATATTCTACACTTAATGAACTGAACACAGAAACTTTTTTGGGGGAGGGGCTCTTTACAGAAGAATAAAGTTTCAGTGAATGCCCACACTATGCTAAGGGAAGGGACAATCATCAAGAGGATTTGGTTTTTAAATTTTACTTATTGTTTGAGGGGTGGTTCAGGTATGTTGGTTTGCACCTGTTGGTCTTTCCTCCCACCATGGGGACATGGAGACTCAGGCTCTCAGGTCTACACAGTAAGTACATTTTCCTACTGAGCCTTCTCCTTGGCCCAAGGGGATTTACATTTAAGAGAAGGTTCTGATGGTAATTAGCAGTGCTGGTCTCTAGTGATAATTAGACCTAGTAAAAGATAACCTCCTCCTAGAAGAATCAATGCCCTCTTATGATAAGTTGTCCATTACTCTTTAAGGATAATAAGCATATGGATGATGAAGAATTGTATTTTATTGTTGTTTTGAGGAAAGGGTTTCATGTAGCCAAGGCTGGCCTCTGAACTCGCTATATAGACAAGAATAGCCTTACCTATCCTCCTGCTTCTGACAGTGTTGGGATTACTGGAGTGTGCCACCATGCCAGGCTGGCAATAGATTTTCAAGGACATAAGATACAGAGTTTTGTCTTCAACTCCCACTCATTTATTATGTGGACTCTTTTAGTCTGTTTGTATTTGCTACTCGTGATTCTCTTGCTTCTGTAGACTCTTTCATATACCCATATGTTTATATATTTCCTTATAGATGTCAGAATTTGCATGTGTGGGTGGTTTGGTTGTTTATGGTAAATAGTGAACTGTTGCAAAGATGGAAATATACATAAATGTGGTAGTTAATTGTTTCTGCCTTTTATGTTCATTCACTATCTCATTAAGAACCAGCAGTATTGGGCTGGAGAAATGGGTCAGAGGTTAAGAGCACTGGCTGCTTCTCTAGAGGTCCTGAGTTAAATTCCCAGCAACCACATCTATAATGAGATCTGGTACTCTCTTACTGGCCTGTTGGAATGCACACAGGCAGGACACTATATACATAATAAATAAAAATAAGTAAATTAAAAAAGAAAAACCAGCTGTATTGCCATAGTATCTCTACTTATTGACTCCCTGGGGAGTATCTACCACATTTCATATAGGAAGAAATTTTCTGAGTTTGCTTCCATTTGTCATCTTTACAAGTATCTTCTTGCCTTCTCATGTGGACCAATGTGATACTTTCTTTTTGGAAAATATATATCCAAGTGTTAAGTTGCTGAGTTTTCTGTGTTGTTAACTTAACTGAGCTCTGTGAGGCTGCTCTCTAGAATGGCTCTAGCTGTCTACATTCCAGTAAGCAAACACCAAGGTTCAGATTTTCTTTGGTATTATTTACTAATTGAGTACATGTCTATTAGGAATAGTAGCTATTTATCATCTTGCTTCAATTCTTACCTTTGATAGCTACTTAATTTAAGAATTTCTTTGTTTTTGCCTAGTTTTCTACTGTTTTTTTAAAAAGACAAAGTCTCATAATACAACTGACCTAAAACTTGCTGTGTAGCTGAGCACAACCTGACTCTACTTTTTAAGGGGTAAGATAGTAGGTTTGTCTTATCAAGGCCTAGCATTTCTTTCCTTTGGCTCTCCTTGTCTTTTTCCTGTTTTTTTTTTTTTTTTTTGGTATGGAAGTTCTAGATTTTAAACCCTTTTAGTTTTAGACATAACGTAGCAGAATCTTTTCCTAACTTTCATCTATACTTTTGTTTTAGCTTTTTTAGAATTGAACTTATATATTATAGGGCAGGACATGGTGGTATATGCCTTTCTTAGTACTTGGGAGATCTCTGTGAGTTTGAGGCCAGCCTAATCTACGTAGTGAGTTCCAGGAGAGCAAGAGGTACTTAGTAAGTCCTGTCTCACAAAACAAAACAAAAAACAAAAAAATTATAACTGCTAGCCTGGTAGTATATTTTATCATATGTAAGTCCCTGGTGTCACTGGTTTCAATTCCCAACACCCCCCTCCCCCACATACTCACATTCTTCCCCCTCCCCTGTCTGTCTCTGTCTCAGTCCCTGGCTCTTCCCTTTCTCCCACCCCTCCGAGTTGGGTTCTTGAAATATAAGTTTCAAGTTCAAGTTCAGCCATAGAAGTTTTCATATAAATTATAGAACAAATTTAGCAAGTTTCTAAAAAAAAAAAACAAAAAACAAAAAACAAAAAACAAAAACCCAACCCAAAACACCATGTTTGGTTTAGTTTCTAAAAAATATGTGAACATGTTGTCTCATGCATATCTGGTGACTTGGCGACAAGATCCCAGGATTCATATGTGTGGGGGCTGAATTATTTTATGGTAGTGCAGTGTCTTAAGACTAAAGCAAAGTTTGTGTTTCTAGGTTGAATCGAGGGTACAGTAGGGACCCCATTGAAAAATACCACTTTTTCTCCACCCACCCCACCCCTCTCAGCCCACTCACAAGGCAGAGTTTCTCTGTGTATTCCTGTCCCTCCTGGGATCTGTAGGCCAGGGTAGCCTTGAACTCAGAGATTCGCCATCTCCCATCTGCTGAGACTAAAGGTATGTGCTTTTATGCTTGGCTCCAAGTATTTTTATGAAATGGAAGGAGGGACGGAGGCACTCTTCACACTTAGATTCAGTAAATGTGTGCTCTTGTTCAGTAGCCGAATTGTAAGGAGAAAGATATGGTAAATAATAGAATAATGATTGGCTGTTTACCTGACACCAAAAGCCATGCTTCATTATCTGTGGAAATGATTGCCTTTTTCCCCTTAGAATGTTTGAGTATCATTTTTTAAAAAATTTTACTTACTTTGGTATTCTGCCTCTATGTATGTCTGTGTGAGGGTGTCAGATCCCCTGGAAGTGGAATTATAGATAGTTTTGAACTGCCATATGGGTGCTGAGATTTGAACCTGGCTCCTTTGGATCCAGCCCTGAGTATCATTCTTTTTTTTTTGGTTTTTCGAGACAGGGTTTCTCTGTGTAGCCCTGGCTGTCCTGGAACTCACTCTGTAGACCAGGCTGGCCTCGAACTCAGAAATCCGCCTGCCTCTGCCTCCCAAGTGCTGGGATTAAAGGCGTGCGTCACCACTCCCCGGCTTCTGAGTATCATTCTTAATAAAGAGAAATTCCACATGGATGGGTGACCTTTCTCCCATGTCACACCCTGTGCTTTTATGGTCTCATTCTAGGGTGGATTACAGCTTTATCAGTTGGGCATACTGTAGATTAAAGTTTTTGTCCCTCCCTTCCCTTTCTAATGCTGTAGTTACATCTTCTATGAGCTCTGCTTTGTGCTGTGAGTTACAGGTTCTACCTCTTTCTCTTTCCCCTTGTGGTACTTGAGATCAGACTCAGTGGTCTCACACATACCGTGTACTGTCTACCCCTTATCTAAATCCCCCACATAGCTTCTTTCATTCTTTGAAGTCAGTTTTTACTTTCTTTAAAGGAGAGATGAAGAAAACCCTGCAGGATGAGATTGAAGCCATTCTTCAGAAGAGGATTATGGTGCTAGATGGTGGAATGGGGACCATGATCCAGCGGTACAAACTAAGTGAAGAAAAATTCCAAGGTCAAGAGTTTAAAGATCACACCAGACCACTGAAAGGCAACAATGATATCTTAAGTATAACTCAGCCTGATGTTATTTACCAAATTCATAAGGTGAGTTATTTCCAGGCTCTTAAATGTTCAATCAAGTTATTTCATGCATCAATTTCAGACTGTCATGGCCTTTGCACTAGAGAGTATGGAAAAAGGATGTGATATATTTGATGAAAAGCTGGTGATTTGTTTAAAAATCAACTAAAAGTTCCACATTATGTTAGACGCTTGGGATAAGCAGATGATAAAGGTAGGGTGTTTTGTTTATTGTTTGTTTGGTTTTTGGTGTTTTAGCATTTAAACTTTTCTTGAAAAACCATAAATCATGGAACAAATTAGAAGTTCTATATTTGCCTATTAATATCTTTAAGGAAATACTGGATGGGTCTTAGTTTGTGCTGCTATAAAAATTCTCAGACTGGGTGACTCAAACATTTCTATCTGTCTGTGTTTGTGTGTATGTGTGTGTGTGTGTGTGTGTATGTATGTATGTATGTATGTATGTATATGTCTGTGGGACCGTGAAAGGCAGCCTGGTTTCTGGTTGAGCTAAGGTTTAAAACCCCAGAGCCGAAGTAGGGAGTCCCCAGCAGGGGATAACCATACAAGGGACGGTAGGTGTTATGCCACGCTCCTGGGCCCCAGGCTCCTGACACGAGGCTCCAGCCCTCCATAGGTCTGTGACCATCAGTCACGTAGCCCAAGCCCCTCCACAGGTAGAGGTGTGGTCGTGTAGCCTCAAGACATCCCCATTTTAATGAAGCACCTAGAGGCTTAGCCAATAAACTCCCCTTCCCAGCCACTCCTCCCTGCAAAAGGTATTTTAATCTCAGGCCCGCCCTGAGGTTGGGGGGGGTACAGTTTCACTCATCCCCACTCTCCACCATGACAGTAAATGCCCTAAAACCATGGACTGTCTCTCTTCATCCGGATCCGCTGTGGGGAACAATGGAATAGGCCTTTGTCTAAAGAGCCGCATCTAGTCTCCCGCAGAAGGCCTTTCAGCGTTCCTAGCCACAGTCTCTACCAAACCAACCCAGCCAGGCTCCTCCCGGCCTTTCCCCCTCGGCCCCGGGCTAGATCCAGCCCAAGGGCCCCCACTCCATTCTCAGCTCTTCAGAGGCATCCAGCGGCACCTGGGATGCCCAAGAGCCTGAGAACCAGATGGAGCCAGCTTGGTGTAGTCCCTGGGACCCTAGGCTGCGCTCCCCCATCTCCGGGCGGTGTCCTGTGACTTCTCACAGCCTTACAGCGGTGCCTGTGGGGTGAGCATGGTCAAACTTCCCAAGTCCCACCTCTCCCAGAGGCCCAAGCCCTGGGGTGGATGCGGGACTCTCACCACCTATAACACAACATCATCCATCCATCTATCCATCCATCCATCTGCTATATTTGACTGTATGTAAGCATGTGCATCAAGTTCTGTGTTTATTTAATATGTATGGGTTTTGACTAAATGTACGTATGTGCATCATGTGTGTGCTGGTGCCCAGGGAAGCCAAAGGCAGGTGTCAGACCCTCTAGAACTGGAGTTTCAAATAGTGTGGGTATTGGGAATCAAACCTGGGTCTCCTGGAAGAACACTGGGTATTCTTTAACTACTGAGCCCTTTCTTCAGGCCCCAACATTTATTTCTTATGGTTCATAACAAGGGGAAAGTGCATCATTGAGATGCCATCAATCTGGTGTTTGCTGGGGGCCCTCTTTTGCTTATCATGGGCCTTTCTTCCCATTTTATGGTAGGGTGCAGGCAAAAGAAAGCAGATCTGTTTTTTCTAGTGGGATATGCTAAGGTCTAAGTGTCATGTCTCTCTCTGCCAAGATTCATATGTTAAATTTTAATACGGCTTTAGGAGGTACCTTTAGGGTTGTTTTCAGTTTTTTTAACACACACACACACACACACACACACACAGTATATAAATTAATATATTAAATAAATTAATTATGTATATAAAATAAATTATAAAGTATATATTATGTGTTTTATAAAATATATTTGAAATTTATGTATGATGTTTTGGTCCCATATATGTCTATGCTGCATGCATGCCTGGTGCCTGTACAGCCTCTAAGAGGGTGTCTGATCCTCTGGGACTGTAATTACATATGGTTGTGAGCTTCCACATGAATGCTGGGAATGAGACTGGGTCCTTTGGAAGAACAGCCAGCTCTTAACTTTAGAACCATCTCTCTAGCCCCCATTTTTTGCTTTTTAAAAATAAGAATAAATTCTTGTTTGACTGTTGCTATAAATTGCTATTATCCTCAGATAACTACT
Source organism: Uromys caudimaculatus (assembly GCA_028551405.1). Taxonomy (NCBI): domain Eukaryota; kingdom Metazoa; phylum Chordata; class Mammalia; order Rodentia; family Muridae; genus Uromys; species Uromys caudimaculatus. The sequence continues at coordinate 72,461,078 of CM052714.1, forward strand.
ATCAGTTGGTGCTTATCTTCCTTTTGTTTTTCTGTGAGACAGGGTTTCTCTGTGTAGAGCTGGCTGTCTTGGAATTTGCTCTGTAGACCAAGCTGGCCTCAAACTCACAGATATCTTCCTGCCACTGCCTCCTGAGTGTGGGAATTAGGACTACTGCCTGGCCCTAAATTTTTTATTGCACATTTATATCTTCATATAAGTGAGTAGAATATGTATGCTTTAAATTTAATGGTTGTATGTATAAGTTACTTTTGTCATCTCTGCTAAAATAGCTGACAGAAATAAAAAGAGGTTATTTTGGCTCATAGAGAAGGTACAGTTTATTGTGTCAGAAACCCATGATAGCCGTTGCTATTTATATGGCATTGATCATGTTACATTGTGCTCATTAGGGAGCGGAAGGAGATTCCTTCCTCCAGCTTGGTCCACTTCCCAAGGCTTCTACAACCTCCTGAAAGTGTTACCAGTTGGGACCAAGTCTTTAATTATGAATCTAAGTATGTTTTACATTCAGACTATAGCAATAAGCTTTACACATTGTGTTTCCTTGTTCAGTGGTGCTTTGGATGCCTCCCATGTCATAGAAACGTACAATAGCTTTTTTGGTGTCATATGACATATAATACAGGTGCATTAGTTATCTCCTTGATGACTGCTATTATAAGTATGCTCATGTTGGTTTTCATTTTTAGTTCTGAAAACATTATTCATCAGCTTAGGGAAGACTAAGTTTGTTGACTGTAGAAAATCAAAGGAGTCCAGGCTGTGAGTCAGATTGAGATGGAGATGTTACCCAGACCGAGAAACTAGGAAGGCAGATTTTAAACAGCATAGTGGTAGGGTACCAAGTCTCAATGATCCAGAGGGTGTGTGTGTAAACAATGTGCTCAGATTTTGATATCTTAGTCATGGCCCAGTTTTTAGTGCAAATCAATTATGTTAAAGTAGGGAGGTAAAGGGAATAGAGCTGGTGTCTTCTGAGTGCCCAGGGTGTGCCCGACACTTGAAGTGCTGGCTGATACTATGTAGACTTATTGTAGGCAGAAAATGGTTTTCATATTTTGGATGAGGAGGCTGGTACTCAGGAAATTTAAGGAACTTGCTAGGCAGGATTCTTGTTACTGCCTGTCAGGCCGTGATTGGCAGTCTGTTTTCTGGTAGAGCTAAGGTTTGAACGCTGCAGGCCCAATAGGCTGTCTTCAGCCTATAAGGGATGGCAGCCGTTTGCCCAAGCTCCTAGAATACAGCTTCTAACACTTGGCTACATTTCTCCATAGGTCTGTGACATTTAGTCACCTAAAATAAGGGTCACGCTCCCCCAAGCCCCTCTTCATGTAGAGGCATGGCCACGCTGCCCCAAGCCATCCCCAAGTTAATGAGACACCTAGAGGCTTAGCCATGCCCCTTCCTAGTTAATATTTCTACCTTGCCCATCCCAGAGGTCACAGGGTACGGTCTCATCCATGGCACTCTCCACAATGCCAATAAACGCCTTAGAATTATGGACTGTCTCTATTCATCTTGATCCGCCATGGGAAGGGGGGTGGGAGATCCAGCCTTCAATTAAGGAGCCGTGTCTAATCTCTCGAAGAGGGTGACTCAGCACTTCCAGACGGCACCCATTCACTCAAGCCAAAGCAGCTAGCTAGTGCCCAAGCTGCCCAACTGGGTCCTATGGCGGGATGCCAGTTGTGCCCTGCAGCCCCATTTGTTTCCAGCTCTCCGCAGCATCTGGTGGCATCCACAGAGCCTGGGAACTCCAGAGCGGACTTCGGCATTCCTTAGGAATGGTCCCCCTCCCCCACCCACAGTGTCCTGGAGGCTTCACATAGTCCATGCCCAGGAAGACTTCCCGAGTGTCCCGTCCCTCCCAGAGCCACAGCGCCCGAGTCGGACACACGGGGCTTCTCTCCACCCTGCGCCATTTGTTTCCACAACTGCCAACTCATTGCCCCTTGAAATATCTATATTTTTTTCCCCTTAAAAATGGCAACAACAAGCTGGGCATGGTGGTGAAGGCCTTTAATCTCAGCAGCATCTCTGAGTTCAAGGCCAGCCTGGTGTCTGAATTTATGTTCTGTGCTTGTGTATTAAAACACATGCCTTTCTGTGAAATCCTTGTACCTGCTTGCATCTCTAATCTTGAATGTATTGTTTTAAATGTTGGTTAAAATGTGGTTGGTTGGTGGTGACAAACAAGAAAGGGTATGTTTGTTATGGGGCCATGGACACTGACTTACTATCTTTTATTGCAGGAATACTTGCTGGCTGGAGCAGATATCATCGAAACAAACACTTTCAGCAGCACTAGTGTCGCCCAGGCTGACTATGGCCTTGAACACCTGGTGAGACTTTTATGTCTAATATGTGTATTAGTATTTGCTGCATTGGAGATTAGTAGTGACAAAACCCCTCAAGCAGCAGTCAGTCTAATCCCAATGATCAGGAATCATGGTGCAAAGTAAGAGTCATAGAACAGCGTGCTCTTTCGTAAAGGTGACATTACTGACTGTGATGACCTGTAAGTAAATGGCTGTGACTATTCCAGTACAGAAGTGGACAAGTAGATGAGCCATGAGCCACCGTGCACCAAGCCCTGTTTAGGATATCCTGGCTTGCTAATTACATAATTTGAGGAGCTAAGGGGTTAAAGGAGTTGATACAGATCACAAATCTAGGAGCACGTGCCTAGGGTCTGGACAGTCTCTGAAAGGGCCTTTTCCTTGTTGTAGACTGCTTTACATGTGTGTACCTACTTGCTTGCTTTTTCCCAAAGAGAACTCCATGATCCTTACTCAGATGAAAAAATTATTTATTTTTATATGTTTGAGTGTTTTGCTTGCATGTATGTCTGTGTACTCATGAGTGTGCTTGGTGCCCATGGAAGCCAAGAGAGAATATCGATCGGTTCTCCTGGAACTCAATTAACAGGTGTTTGAAAGCCACCATGTGGGTGCTGGGAATTGAACTCAGGTCCTCTGGAAGAGCATCCAGTGCTTTTAACTGGTCCATCTCTCCAAGACCAGTTTTCCCTGTGTAGCTCTGGCTATTCTGGAACTCACTGTGTAGACCAAGCTGCCTCAAACTCAGAGATCTACCTGCCTCTATCTCTCTAGTGCTGGGATTAAAGACGTGCACCACCACCACGGCCCTGCAGAATTTTCAAGGTGTTAATAATCTTCAGAAAGTTCAGAACTGCTTCCCGCCATTGTTCAGTAGGAAACTCAGGGCCAGGGAGAGTTGCCTTGGGGGCTCCAGCTGGTCCTGCAGTGGCTGAGACAGTCTGAGATCTTAGGTTTCCGGCCTTAGATGTTGGAGTTGCTCCCATTATAATACTTTCCCTCTTTCTCTTTCTCTCTTTTTTGAGACAGGCTTTCCTTATATAGTCTTGGCAGGGCTTGAATTCACTTTCAGCTTCCCCAGTGCTAGGATTATAGGCTACAACACCTGGGTTAGCATATTTTATTAATCTGTAGAATATTTGGGTGTATCAACTTATTGACCTGTTGGATGTCCAGATATTCGTCTTACAGAGTATGCTTTCACTCTGACCTCCTTACTATAGTGCCTTGATGAGTTCAAATAAGAATTAGCTAGTTACAGATCCCTTACTGGTTGGAGGAAAAGCAGGATAGACTAACCAGTGGTTGATATGTTAGGCCTACCGGATGAACAAGTGCTCTGCAGATGTGGCCAGAAAAGCTGCTGAGGAGATAACTCTGCAGACAGGTAAGGGACGTTCTCCTTTCTTTGTTGCACACACACAAGTCCTTTTATGTTCCCAACTCTAATGTGCAGGTTTCTCTTACATGATGTTTGGCCTGGGAGCAGATAATTTACTTATTTGTAGGGTACTACTCTATAGTATCATAGGGAACCATTCAGTGTCTCTGAGAAGTGACAGTGTCCCCATGGGCCTTCTGTTCAGGCTTTACTCTTTTACCCTGCTGATGCTCATAGCTGACTTGGTAGACAGGCTCATGATGTTCTGTGTACTTAAAACTGGAATAATTTTTCCCCTTTGGAAGCACATCATTCGGTCATCAAGTAGCAACTGGCTGATTTGCTTTTGGTTATTATTAGAGTATTTGATCTTATCCCTCTAAAGCTGCCTTCTTCCCCATGCTCGACTTACTGAAGCAGAGATCGCCTTTGAGCATCTTCCCGTGTAGTCGACCGATGCCCTGATTGCCGTTCCTGGCTGGCGGGGATATAGCATTAGATTCAGGCTTGCTGGGGCTTGGAAAGTGGTTCCTGAAATAATTAACCTCCTGGCTAGCTGCCATCAGAACACTTGGGCTGGTAGGAGGCTTGGAGACAGGGAGAGCAGTAGAAGAAATAGATAAAAACTTATTGTCAGTAGCAGAGATGTGAAGAAATTGTTAGGAAGTTACTGGCAGCATACTAATGAAGACCAAAGCAATTTACAAGGAAATCTGTTTCGGAGAGATAATATTTAAGTTCATGGACTTGCAGAGCCTGTTACCCCAACAGAGAGGTGGTCACAGGCTATTGAACCAGGCCAAACATCAAAGATAAGTGCATTTTCCTTACACCTATCAGTGCCATTATTCAGCACTGGGGAAGAGAAAGAAAATTTGGGCCTGTAACCTTTTCACAGGCTACAAAATAATTTCTTTCTTTCTCTTCCTCCTCCTCTTCCTCTTCCTCCTTCTTCTTTTCTTCTTTCTTCTTCTTTCTCCTCCTCTTCCTCCTCCTCCTCTTCTTCCTCTTCCTCCTCCTCCTCCTCTTTCTTCTCTCTCTTTTTTTAATTGTTTTAGAGCCCAAGGTGGGTCTCAGCAAGCCTTGCAGAGGGGAAACTTGAACTATTGATCCTCCTGCCTCTTCCTTCTAAGTGCTAGAATCACAAATGTGTGCAGTCATGCCCAGCCACAGAGTAGATTATCAGCTAGTTGGAAGTCTTTTCCTGTGTAGTTGTAAAGCACAGCCTATGTAGAGTAGATTATCAGCTAGTTGGAAGTCTTTTCCTGTGTAGTTGTAAAGCACAGCCTATGTTACTATGTTACTAAAGTCATTAGGCAATGATTTATAGGACTCTTGGCTTTTGTTCTGATATGCATAAAAGCACAACTTCCCAGACTGCTATAGAAACAAGCTCACTTTTGGCCTAGTGGCAAGATTTTTTTAAAGTGTGGACTAGAGTGATAATTCATTCTGCTTCATACTAGAATTTCAGGCTTTATAACTGTAAATTCGGATTTAGTATCTACTTGAGTGAAAGGCCTGTAGTATAATGCTATAAAGCAGTTCACATGTTCTGATGTGAGACACCTTGTTATATTCAAGACCTCAAGTTTTTCTTAATAGGGAGGAAAGTATGCCAACACACAGCTTTAATAGAGACTGCATGCAGAAATACTTGGACTTAAAGTTTGAATCATTGAGTTCTTTTGAATAGTTATGGCAGTAATAGTTATATATCCCTTTTGTGTGATTTCCTAGTTATGACAAATGTGTTAAGATAATTTGTCAGTTATCTCAGTGACATAAAATTAAGTAGTCTTTTATTAGTTCAGTACAAGTTTTGTTTCAAATGAATTCTTAAAAATCAGACTTTTAGGACGTTTTAGGTTTCTGACTTGTGGGGTTTTGTAGCCTTGTATTCAAGGAGAAGTCTCCTTCATCCCCTTCTTTTTCCTTATTGGGGGCGTTGACCCAGGCTGAGTGCCTCATGTGTGCTAGGCAAGCACGCTACCACCAAGTTACAGTTACAGCCCTTTTTATTTTAGTTGAGATTGAGTCTCACTAGGAAGTCCAGGTCAGCTTCAAACTCACAGTCCTCCTGCTTCTGAGTACTGAGATTATAGGCGAGTCTTACTGCACTTGATCCTAAAACCTGTGGATTCATAGCAGAAGGTCGAATGAGTTGTGATTTCACACTTTTTTTTTCCCTCTTTGCCCAAAGGAATCAAGAGGTTTGTGGCTGGAGCTCTGGGTCCGACTAATAAGACACTTTCTGTCTCCCCATCTGTGGAAAGGCCAGATTATAGGAACATCAGTGAGTATTCACATACAACCACAGACCTTGGGGAGGTGCTTCAGTAATGTACAAAGTGAGGCCCCAGAAATGTGTGACTGTACCCGTGTCGAGGGCTTACAGTGGTGCCTGAGGTACTCACAAGGTAGCTGCTGTTCTTACTTGAGTTTGCTTTCAGTTGTTGGTGATGTGTTAGTGCTTCCTATAAAACTAACTGTAATAATACTTAAAAGGAAGCAGACTGGGTGTCAGTGCTTGGTCTACCATAAAATAACTGCTAGGTTGTTTCTCTCTTCCTGTCCTTTACTTTTTGGATTTGTTTTTTTAAATCTTTTTTTGGAGATAGGATCTGACACAATAGTTCAGGCTAGGTGGCCTAGAACTCTGACTGGCCTATGCTGTTCTCAGCTTTGTGGTAGTCTTTTCTTCTCAGCCTTCTGAGTGAGGGCATCACAGTTGTGAGCCACCATGCCCAGTTCATATCACGTTTTACTTTATCTAAATAAACCAGTCTTATCAAGATAAACTACCATATATAAACTTGCTTTGTTAAGATTTGACTAAAAATTAGGAGTGTAGGTCGATCTGTGAGCATTAACACTGCATAGAAAGGATTTAAAATCCTAGAACTAATTATACCACTTGTGGTAATGGATTTTGTGTAGGTGACAAATCCCGGCAGGTACAGCTTTTGGGATTTTAGTTACAGAATTGTGCATGCTGTGCTACCATGCCTCTTTACTCAGAGTGGCTCTTCCCAGGCTGATGGATGTGTGGTCCATGTTCTCTGGACTGGATGTGACAGTGAGGAGCCTGTTCCCAAACCGTATGAGTCAGGTGTAAGTACATAGCAAACATAAAGGTGTTTTATAGGTGTCCCTATTGGGTAGCTGGGCATTCTTTCTTTTTGGTTGGGAGATAAAGTGAGAAGACATGATTTCTCAGCGGAAACAGATACCACAGGGCATATTAAACAAAGTTTACATAGTTGTTGCTGAACACTGTTGGCTGAGTCAAAAATTGACTTCCGGAGAGGCCTCTTCTCTGAAATGAGGGTGAAATCCATGGGCTCATAACTTTTGTTAGATTTACCTATAATGTATTCAGATGTCACTTACTTTATTGTATTTTATTTTTATTTGGTGTGTGTCTGTGTGCAAATTCAGATGTAGCATTGAATCACCTGGAACTTGAGTTATAGGCAGTTGTAAGCTGCCTGATGTGGGTTCTGGGAATTGAACTCAGGTCCTCTGGGAGAGCAGCAAGTCCTCTTAACCATGGAGCCATCCCTCCAGCCCTTAAAGCCCATTTCTTAGATTTATCTCTTAATGGATAAGATAATGCATGGGAAGAGCGATGTGTTTATTTTAAAGATGTGGAGAATAAAGAATGTAGTTCATCAGGTCACTGTGCCCACTGCTGCTCATGCGTGAGAAGCACAGGCCGAGTGTCCGCAGTCCAGGAGCAGCCTTGGGGCTTCCTCCTTCCACTGCTTTGTTTCTGGAGTTGCGGTTTAACCATCACTGGTTCACAAGCGCCAGACTTGCGCGTGGTACACCCTGCTGTCATGCAGAAGGTGCAGGCTCTGACGTGCTGGCTGTGATTTGTATTTTGCAGCATTTGATGAGCTTGTCGAAGCATACCAGGAGCAGGCCAAGGGACTGCTGGATGGCGGGGTTGACATCTTACTCATTGAAACCATTTTTGATACAGCCAATGCCAAAGTAAGTTAAGGGGAAAAATGGAGAGGGATGATGGGGTGGAGAATCTTCTACAGTTAGAAGATAAGAATAGCTGTTACTGAAGTTAAAGACATTTCTTGTGTTTGCTCCATTTTTGTCTGTCTCTGATTTACACCACCACACCTGAGTCTAGAAACCATATTTCCTTTTCTGTGATTTATGTTCTCTGCTCTTTTTTCCTATTAAAATTTTTTTTTTTTTTTTTCGAGACAGGGTTTCTCTGTGTAGCCCTGGCTGTCCTGGAACTCACTCTGTAGACTAGGCTAGCCTCTAACTCAGAAATCCACCTCCCTCTGCCTCCCAAGTGCTGGGATTAAAGGCATGTGCCACCACTGCCCGGCTTCCTATTGAATTTTTAAAAATTATGAGTGTGTGTGTGTGTGTGTGTGTGTGTGTGTGTGTGTGTGTGTGTGTATACGTCAGTAAGTACAGGTGCCCAGAGTCCAGGAGCATCTGATTCCACCTAGAGCTGGAGTTATGGGTGGTTTTGAGTTGCCTGATATGGTTGCTAGGAATCAAATTTGGGTCCTCTGGAAGAACAGTCTGTGTTCTTAACCACTGAACTAGCAGATACACAACTGAAAAGACTCACTGTATTTTTTTTATTGGAAACATAGGTGACCAAACAAGAATATAAAGACTAGGATAGGTTTGTTGTTGTTTTTAAATTTGGTGAAAAAATACTGAATTTTAAAGTTTTTAAATGTGTGGCCAAGTTCTTTCTGCAATTGCATGTGCAAGTTTATATATGTCCATGTGCATGTGTGGGGGCGTGTGGAGGCCGGCAGACTAGCTTGGCCATGCTCAGGAATCCTTAGTCTGTAAAAGATGCAGCCCTCTTCCTTTAAGGTTCCCCGAGTTCTGGACCTCTCCACGTAGACTGGCTAGCCAGCAGGCCTCAGGGACCCTTCTGTCTCTGCGTCCCCAGAACTGGGATCTCAAGTGTGCACCGTCACACCCAGCTTTTTTTTTTTTTTTTTCCTCCTTTTTTATTTTTGATACTTTATATACATTTCCAATGTTTCCCCTTTTCTGAGTCTCCTCTTTGTATACCCCCCATCCCCTCCCCAACCCGCCTCTAGGAGGGAATTCCACCTCCCACCCCCCCACCCCCACCCCCATCCACCCATCCCCAATTTCCCGCCTTGATATTCCCCTTTACTG
>CM052714.1:72470481-72502527 GCA_028551405.1 Uromys caudimaculatus
GAGAGGTGCTGCTCCCCTCAACCCCACTCACGGGCCTTCCAAGTTCCTGTGAGGCTTCCTCTCTACCCACACCCAGCTTTTAAAGTGAGTTCTAAGTATTGAACTCAGGTCCTCATGCTTATAAGGCAAGTGTTTCGTCAACTGAACTCTATTTGGTGTTTAGAACACTTTCTACCACTTTATTTTGTCTACGTGTGTGTGTGTGTGTGTGTGTGTGTGTGTGTGTGTGTGTGTGTAAATGCCACAGTGTATCATTGGAGAGTGGACAGTGTCGTGGGACAACTTGGGGCGTCAGGCCTCTGTTTCTACCATGTGGTTCCTTGACCAAACTTAGGTTATCAGGTTTGGCAGCAGGCACCTTTCCCAATGAATTATCTTGTAGGCTTTTTATATTGGAAGTTTCCCTAGTGGTATATTTGGAATTTATTTTGGAGTATGAACTAGAACATTTTTTAATCTTTGTCATTTCATGTGTTTAGGTGTTTTTGCTTGCATGTGTGCTTGTGCACCACATGCATGCCTGATGACCAAGAGAGGCCAGAGAGGATGTGGGATACCTGGAGCTGAGTTACAGAGGGTTGTGGCGTGTCATGTGTGTTGCTAACTGAACCTGGGTCATCTGAAAGAGCAGCCTGTGCATTAACCGCCGTTTCTCCAGCCCTAGTTTATTATTTTTCAGCAAAATGAACGTGCATAAGACTACCTGTCCTGGCTAGTTTTTGTCAGCTTGGTACAAGCCAGGGTCATTTAGCAATAGGGAATTTGAGTTGAGAAAATGCTTCTATTAGATTAGCTTGTGAGGAAGACTGTGGTTGATGTGGGAGGGCCCAGCTCACTTGGGAGACAGAGGCAGGCAAAAGCTCCAAATTTGAGGCAAGCGTGGTCTAAGGCTACACAGTGAAACTCTGTCTTGAAAACCAAAGAAAAACAAAACCAACAACCAACCAGTCAACCAACAACAGCAGCAGCAGCAACAACAAAAGATTTTAAGAGTCAATTTTTTTAGTTATAAAATAGGAATTTCAGTTTTGTTATTTTTGTGACAGAGTCTTGCTATGTAGCCCAGGCTGACCTAGAACTGGTCTCAGGCTGGCCTCAAATTTGACATACTTCTACTTCAGCCTCTCTCTTATTGGAGTTACAGGTGTGCATCACCACATCCAGCATTCAGTGTTGGCCACTTAAGAACTTTCTATGACAAAAAACCAAACCAAAACAAAACAAAAACCCCAACCAAACCAACCAACCAACCAAAAAAACAAAAACAAAAAAACCTCAAAAAAACAAACCCCTCCATCGCCGGGATAGTTCATATTCATGACAAGTTGCATTCCAATTTCAGAGGTGTTCATCGTCAAATCAGTGACTCTAATGATAAAAGGAGGAAGAACTAGCAGATCCCTGCTTGGAACTTAGAGCATGCACTTTTAAGAGTGAAGTAGTTTTACAACCCACGCTCACGATGAGTTTTTAGTAATGTACATTTTTCGTTCGTATACCTACCTTTGATGTATATGAAAGGCTGTCAGAATAGGCAGGGCATTTTTATTTATGTTTGTTTGATTGAAGGAGGAAAAAAAGAAAAGTTAACTCTTTAGTTCTTCAAAGTAAATACTCAGCTTGTTAGGTGAGCTCAGGTTTTTTTAATGAGCCTAGCTCTTGTCCGTCCTGCTCAGAAGGGCCCCAATCCTGAGCATTTATGACAGTGGTACACCCAAGAAGGCATGACGGGTACGGATTTAGGGAAGATTTTCTTTCTTCAGCTTTGTGTGTATCATACCTAAAGTGGTCTTGGGAAAGGATTATTCTGACCAGGCAGTTGGATTGACCTTGGATCTCTCTCAGAAATAAAGATATTCTTTTTTTTTTCTTAACAGGCAGCCTTGTTTGCAATCCAGAATCTCTTTGAAGAGAATTATGCTCCTCTCCGGCCTATCTTTGTAAGTTCTTAAATGCATGCATGATAACCCCTCGCTCCCTTTAAAAGGAAAGTCCTTTACAACTAAGGTTTTTATTGTAGTTCTCCCCTCCCTGGAATAGTAGAATGGAGTTGTCTTTTAGAAACCATCCTTGTGCTCACCTCCCTCCTGTCAATAGCCAGCTTCCCTTTGGAGAGAAGGAAAATGAGCCTAGAAGTGGTTGAGGGAGAACAGGCTGTTAAAGAGACAGAGGCTTAAGGAGTCTCGTTAGGGCTTACAGAGGGATGGCCGTGGGACAGAGGGATGGCCGTGGGACTTCTGAGGGCACGGCATATATCCATTCTGACACTTGGGCAGCACACTGCATGCTGCTGAGCTTGTGTTCCACAGTTCTGTCCTCATGAAAGAACAGAGGACTTGTACTTGTTTGTTACATTTTGTCTTTGTGACCATATTCTTTACCAGAGTCAATATTGTTGATTTGTTTCCATTGTTAATTCAGATTTCTGGGACCATTGTTGATAAAAGTGGCCGGACTCTTTCTGGTCAGACAGGAGAGGCTTTTGTCACCAGCGTGTCTCATTCAGACCCCCTGTGGTGAGTGACTCTTTCTTTTGGGCACTTTTACCACAAGCTACATAATGTGTCCCCAGAGGGGCCTTGCTTCTGTGTTTCTACTGTGCTATTTCCATGGTGACTGGATTTCCTCTAGTCTTTCAGACTTGACTCTAAGGGCTTCAGGCCACTGTCCTGTTGACATCAGGAGAGCCCTTCTCATACCGTTTGGGCAGTGAAATGTTTGCCTGTGAGTCTGAAGGTGCTTATAGTTTAAGACCATGCTTGACTGGTTATTAACAGTTTATATTTCCAGAACTTGATTGCCAGTGTTAATGCAGTGTCCCTCTCTATGGGAAAGCAGAAGCATCCTAGAGTGAAACAAGGAACGTTAAAGGTCAGGTTTTAATTTTTAGGAGTGGAAGGTTCTATAGAAGTTACAATACATGATAAGGGCTAACATATGAGACATTCTTGTTTAATAATCGACTCTTATCACAGACTTTGCTAACAAAGAACATTAGAATCCTGTGTCATTATTAATTCACCATTAATTGAAATTCTGCTCTGTGTCCTTGAATACTGGGTAAGTGAAATAGTCCACATTAAGGAGAAACACTTCACTAAATAAGAATGTAAAACATGGTTCAGCAGGTGAAGGTGCTTGCTGGTGGGCTTGGTGACCTGATGGTAGAAGGAGAGAACCCATCCCTGCAAGTTACCCTCTGACTCCCAGATATGCATGCCTCCCTCATATTCCCTTTTTCTAAATACAAATAGTAAATTACATGGTGCTGTACAAAAACACTGAAAGAAATCTGGCTGTATGCAGTAGTGAGTCCTTGTATGATTCAGAGATGACTCTTTAGAGATGGTAACATCTGAACTATTTTGGAAGACTCAAGCCTGAGTTTGCTAGCAGGGAGACAGGATAGAAGCATGTGTCAGGTCAGTGTGAGAACTGTATAGTTGATGAACTAAGTTTGGAAAACATTCAAATATCCTTACTAGTGATAGATAACACAATGATTTACAATATTATTTTAAAAAATTCTTATATGATACTGAATCTAAGTGACAGTAGTCTTGATTACTTTTCTGTTTTTGTGTTAAAACACCATGACCAAGGCAAATTACAAAAGAAAGTATTTAATTTAGGGCTTACAGTTTCAGAGGATTAGAGTCATGCATGGTAGGGGACATGGCAGCAGGCAGGCGTGGCCCTGAAGAAGTAGCTGAAAGCTCACATTTTGAGGCATAACCACTAAGCAAGGAATGATGCAAGTCCTAAGAAATCTTAAAGCCTGTCCCTTAGTGACAGCCACACCTCCTAGTCCTTCCCAAACACTTTCCCCACCTGAAACATGTGAGCCTCTAGGGGCCATTCTCACACCAGCACAGCAGCCTAAGATGAAAGTTACCAAATGTACTAGTCAAATAGATAGACTGAAAGGGTGCCTCTGTTCTGGTCTGGTGCGTTGGATCTCCTTTTTTTTTTTTGAATCAGCATTTCATGGATCCTCAGCTTGGTTTCAAACGTGCTGTGGCACTAAGTCAGCTTCCTGCCTCTACCTGCTAAGTGCTGGGATTACAGACATTTACCATCAAGCCTGGACTTGGACTTCAGGGAAATGCGAGGGTTGGTTGAAAGTTGGTGATCAGAGAGTCATATTTCCTTTAGCTCAGGTACAGGTGTATCTAAAAGAAAACAAATCTGTCAAGCACAGAGCTTTCAATATTCTCTCCTTGCCTCTATGTTTATCAGTTTTCCCTGTTAACATCTTACCTGGTGTGGTTCAGTATTAATACATTATTAACTGAATACTAATCTACATTAGAGCTTACTTTTGTACATTCTATGGATTTCTCCAAATACGTAGTGACACATATATGCCTTATAACTTTTATGCATAAATATTGTGAATGAAATGATGATGATTCTAATATCTGCTTTTTTTTTTTTCCAGCATTGGATTAAATTGTGCTCTGGGAGCAGCTGAAATGAGGCCTTTCATTGAAACGATTGGAAAATGCACCACAGCCTATGTCCTCTGTTACCCAAATGCAGGTGTGCTTAAGGTTGGGGCTGCACATGTAGAACTCTGTATTCAAGGCAGGGTAAATGGGGTGGCAGATCTTGATTTGAAGAATTTGTGTTATAGGTGTGTGTGTGTCTGTGTACACGAGTACAGGGGAGGGATGGAGAGGGGAAGAGAGAGGTGGGGGTGCTCAGGAGTATGTGTTTGAGACTCAGCATGAATTTTGGGAAAAAGTATGTGGGTATATATCAGTCTACTTAGACCTGAAAGAAAGAAGAGTTTTGCACAACTTGAAGTTTTAAAATAGGGTGTAACTTCAGGGAATAAGTCTAGTTATGTCTCTAACAAGAGTTTTGCCATGTGAATGTAGCCAGAGAAGCCAAAATAAGAAGGATCACTTTCCCGGTTCATTTTATTAGCAGAAAAGCTATGGATAATATTCTGTGTTGTTATGTTCTAAAGGCTAATGTTAATGGCACATAAACGTTTCAGAGCTATTTGTAGAACTATCCAGTAAATATTGATAATTTGGTCTGGGCTTGCTGGATTTCCCGGGCAATGTTTTGAGCACTATTCAGCTACTGAGAGCTAAACATAATTTTCTGTATTTTTATCCATATGTATACATTTAAAAAATTTAAACAATTAGTATCTGTGCATATTATCAGTATGTGTGCGTGCAATTGCATGTGTGTCATGGAGTACATAGAGGTCAGAGAATAACTTTGGGAATTAGTTCCCCTTTCATTGTGGGTTTGAGACTTGAACTCAGGTCACCGGGCTTGTGCAACAAATGCTTTTACTTGCTGAGACATCTCACTGGCCTCAAATGAATACGTTTAAAGATGCTTAATAAGGGTCTGAGAGATGATTCGGTGGTTAAAAGCACTTGTTCTTGCAGAGGACCTGAGTTCAATACCCAGCACCCACATGTTGGCTCACATCCAGTTCTAGGGAGTTCAACACCCTCTTCTGACCCCTGTGGGTCATACACAATAAATAAATAAACCTTAAGATGCATAATATATTTTATTTTCCTTTAGTAATTTGGGGCAGAGCATGAATCCAACAGGAAACTACCTAGTCAGAGGCTAATGTATAAGGCTGTACTAAAGAGAGAAACATTTACTTTAGATACAAAGATGTCACAAGCAATAGATAAAAGTTACACACGGGAGATAGTTCAGATTCTATGAAACCTTTTATGCACAGCTGAAATACTTGCCTAATTTGAAAAGAAGACTTGTTTTTAATTGCATTGCATGTGAAATGTTCATTAGTTCAAAGGCTGTGGGAGTGTGTATAGGGTGTTTTTCACACATACCATTTTATAAACAGAATGAATTACCTTGTGAGGAGCTTGGGAGTGGAGACAGAGGCTCTGCATTTCTGTTTAATATGCAAAAGCAAAGTAAATGTTCTTCAGATTTTATTTTGCTATACTATTTCTGATATATAAATACTATGTTATTTACTTTTGCAAGCAATTATCATTTTACTATCAATACAGAATTTTATAAAATTTAAAGCACTGTTAAGAGAGTTTTGAATAATGGTTGATGCTCTTTTTCAGGTCTTCCCAATACTTTTGGTGACTATGATGAAACTCCATCCATAATGGCCATGCACCTGAAGGTCAGGGATCCTTTCATTTCAGTTTTGAAGAGACAGATAGTTACTTTGTTATTTTAATTAATAAACTAGCTAACTTTGCGATCTGGCTTGTCTTGCCTAAGCTGCTCTTAAGTTTGCTATTCTTCTGCTTCTGGAATAGTTGGGATTATACAGGGATGTGCTACCATGCCTGATGGAAGATGAAATTTAGATTTAGCTTATTTAGAAGCAGAGTTTTCCCTCAAAATCTAGTATATAAATAATAAAGTTTAGGTACTCTCAGTTAAGGCAGTGGGAACCTAAGGGAGGGCTCAGCTGTCTGCTCATTGATTGGCAGTGGTGGCTGTTGGGAAATCCCAGGTGAGGTCTTCTCCAAACGAAATGAGACGTGGCTCCCTCTACAGTGTCACTTCTGCAACCCTACCAAATAATGGCTTCCTCTCATTGATTTCAAGCTGCTGCATGGACTAAATGTACATGTGGCTGCCGTTGATGCCTGCACACCCTCCTCCTCTTGGCTGTACTTGGAGCTTTTGACTCATGAGACTGTTACATACTGCTGTTGCTTAGTGCATTCATGTCTTAATGCTGGCTCTATTTTCCTTCATTTTTTTTTGAATTTTTAGCTCCTGGCTCTGCTGTTTTCTCCTAGACTGTTTCTGAGTCAGTTCTTAGGATTTCAGGATTCATTTTTTTGTTTGTTTCTATTGAAAGGGGATTTTCTGCAAACTGTATTTGAGCTCATGATTCTTCTGCCTCAGACTCCTGAATACTGAGATAATAATTTCAATGATCTTAAGTAGATAATCTTGGTGCTCTGCTTTCTTAGCCCCTTTCTTAGCCTCTGGTTACTCCAGATCCTGCTGATCAGCATGCTGCCTTACCCCATGTGTCTGATGGAGCACTTAAAACATGGCTAATGTGACAGAGGACTTCTTCTTTCTCCTCCTCCTCCTCTTCCTCCTCCTCCTCCTCCTCCTCTTCCTCCTCCTCCTCCTCCTCCTCCTCCTCCTCCTCCTCCTCCTCCTCCTCCTCCTCCTCCTCCTCCTCCTCCTCCTCCTCCTCCTCTTCCTCCTCCTCCTCCTCCTCTCCCTCCTCCTCCTCTTCCTCCTCCTCCTTTTCCTCCTCCTCTCCCTCCTCCTCCTCTTCCTCTTCTCCCTCCTCCTCCTCTTCTTCCTCCTCCTCTTCCTCTCCCTCCTCTTCCTCCTCTTCGTCCTCCTCCTTTTTTTTTTATGTTTTTGGGTTTTGAGATATGGTTTCTCTGTGTAGCCCTGGCTTTCCTGGAACTTGCTGTATGACCAGGCTGGCTTCGAACCACCTGCGTGCTGGGATTAAAGGTGTGTGTAACCACCACCTGACCATTTTTTATCTTAAAAAACTTAAAATTAAATTGAAAAACTGAGCTGGGGAGTGGTGGTGCACGCCTTTAATCCCAGCACTTGGGAGGCAGAGGCAGGTGAATTTCTGAGTTCGAGGCCAGCCTGGTCTACAGAGTGAGTTCCAGGACAGCCAGGGCTACACAGAGAAACCCTGTCTCGAGAAAACCAAAAAAAAAAAAAAAAAAAAAAAAAAAAAAAAAAAAAAAAAAAAAAAAAAAAAAAAAAAAAAAAAAAAAAAAAAAATTGAAAAACTGATACTCATGTTATTTGAAAATGCACTGTCTATTTCACACCCATTCTGAGCAGCATATGGGTAAAAAAACTGTTTCATTTCTTTATACAGGAAGATAAAATCTCCACTGTGTTTCAGACAGCATAAAAGGTTTCCTATTTCTCATGTGTATCTTTTACCTAGGGCTCATGACAGTTTTTGTATCTACAGTAAATATGTTTATCCCTCTGTAGTATAATCTTATTCAGGTTTGTTTTGGCGCATTTAGGATTCAGACGCACTCACTTTTCCTAAGTACAGGGCTTTGCTATGGATGGCTTGGTGAACATAGTTGGTGGATGCTGTGGCTCCACACCTGATCATATCAGGTAAGGATTACCTATCTATCTACCTACCTACCTACCTATCTATCTACCTACCTACCTACCTATCTATCTATCTACCTACCTACCTACTTATCTATCTATCTATCTATCTATCTATCTATCTATCTATCTATCATCTATCTATCTATCTATCTATCTATCTATCTATCTATCTATCTATCTACCTATCTATCTATCTACCTACCTACCTATCTATCTACCTACCTATCTATCTATCTATCTATCTATCTATCTATCTATCTATCTATCTACCTACCTACTTATCTATCTATCTATCTATCTATCTATCTATCTATCTATCTGCTTTAAAATTTGTTTGGTTTTATTTATTGATTATTTTTAGTGATATTTTTATTAATTTTTAGAGAGTTTCACATGTATATAATTTTTAAAAAAGATTTGTTTATTTCATGTATGTGAGTATACTATACACTGTTGCTACCTTCAGATAGACCAGAAGAAGGTATCAGGTCCCATTACAGATGGTTGTGAGCCACCCTGTGGTTGCTGGGAATTGAACTCAGGACCTCTGGAAGAACAGTCAGTGCTCTTAACCACTGAGCCATCTCTCCAGTCTCCACATGTATATAATTTTAATGATATTTATTTTATACTCCTCCCCTTGTGTGCCACTGAGGCAGGGTCTTGCTATGTATCTTAGACTGGCCTGGTCCTCACTGTGTATAGCCCAGGCTGGCCTCCTGAGTCCTCCTGACTCAGCCTCTGCCTTCTGAGTGCTGATGTTAAAGGTGAGTGCCTCCACACACCTGGTCTGTGAGATTCTTAGTAATTATAAAGTTACTGTATATTTGTCTTTTTGGTGCTGTTAATTGAACCCAGGGGTTTTGTACATACTCATCATCTACTCTTAACACACCATGACTACATCTCTATTTTTATACATCTTTTTAAAAGACTTTCTATTGGTTCTTTGTGAATTTCACATCTTGCATCCCAATCCCACTCATCTTCTCCTCCCGTCGTACCTGTCCTCCGTCCTTGCAACCTGCGTATGGAGGCTGTAGTGCGGCATGGTATGTCCCATGGTACACCCTTTTGTCCGCACATCTGTGCTCGTAAATGTTCTCTGCAGTGACTCATTGGCCTGGTATGAGGTCTCTGGCTACACTGTTAATACTGGAACCTCACTGGGACCAGATGTCCTTCTGTTGTCCTGTGTCATGGAGATCTGTAGGACCAGCCCCTTCATGCACTCAAGCAGTTCATCAATGGGGTAGATGTTGGGGTGGGCCAATTCATGACCCAGGGCCAGCTCTCCTGCCTGCCATAGATGGCAAGGGATGAGATGAGGGGAGGAGGGCGTTTCTCCCTAGTCCATGCCATCTCCTAGCAAACAAGAGACAGGGCCAGTTTTCCTGTGCTCATGCTCTCAGGACTGGCTCACCGGCAACCCTCATATCCAGGGCCAGCTCTGTGGTGCTGCCCAGGTGAGGTGGTGCCCTCTTGAGTGGGGCATCAGGTGAGGGGCAGGAACCCCAAGGGCCAGGTCTCCTGCTTATAACAGTTGATGAGGGGTGAGGAGAGAGAAGGACAAGGGAGAGACATAGCCACACCTGCACCGTCTCTAGGTTATATCTTTTATGTTATAGTTGAAGTATCTTGTCTTTGGATCACAGACTAACTTCATTTTTTAGATCACTTCCTCTTTAAAATGAGACGTTCTAGCTTGTGTGTTTGTATGCTGATATCTATGCTTGTCTATTTAACTCCTGCTTTTACTTATCCACATACTAATTTGAGGGCAGTAGAGTGAGCAGTACCTACAGTTCCTGATAATCAGAAGCTAGATTTTTATGGCTTATCAAACACATGATTCATTAAAGTTAACAATATTACAGAGACTGTGGATAATTCAAACAAATTTTGAAGAGAGGAGCAATTGTATTTATCTGCACCTTCCGCACTGTGTGCCTGCTGTAGCTAAAACAAATGCACAGGATCCTATTCTCCCCCTCTTCTATTTCTCAGAGCTACAGACTTCTTTTTTTAAAAATTAATCAGTCAGATTTATCTATCAGTAAATTCTCAATTCACAAGATGCCCACACAATAAATTCAGGGCCAATTAATAATGGTACAAGCTGGCCACCTAGATTAGACAAGTTACCCCAATATTTTATCCCTATATGAAATCATATCTACTTGTGGCTATTTAAAACCACGCTGGTTTTGAATCATCCTGTCTGTTGCCCTCCATCTTGCTTTCTCTCCCCCTTCCCCCCCAACTTCTTTTTGAAGTCATTGAACTGTTGATTAGGTAGCAAGGACCATGTTCTGTGTGTGAATTTGTAAAGACTATCTGTGGGCTGGGGGAGGGAGGAGAGGTTTGCAGCTCCATTTGTGCAGACCTCACGGAGCTCCAGGCTCATGTCTCTGATGGCACAGACAGCACAGTCAGCGACGATGAGCTTTCTATTACTGAGAAAGTGGGCAGATGTAACTGCTGCTGTGCATTTAAGTAGGCCTATCACCATGTGCATGGATATAGTGATGCAGGATTAATTTCATAGCTGGAAATTAGCTTAATTAAACTTATGTTACCCTGAATTAATGAATATAGTGCTTTCTCTTTTAATTTAGGGAAATTGCAGAAGCTGTGAAAAATTGTAAGCCAAGAGTTCCCCCTGCTAGTGTTTTTGAAGGACATATGTTACTATCTGGTAAGTCATGAGCATGTAGTTGTTAGGATGGATTTAACGTGCTCACTCTAAGTAGATAGTGATATTTATGCCAGGATGCTTATTAGGTCAAAGAGTGCTTAATTTTCTTGGCACTTAGGTAAATTTTACTAAAGAACTCTTTTTTCTAGGGATGGAATGGAAAGATTAATTTTCAGGTAAAAATGGCCTCAAACTCCCAGAGATCTACCTGCCTCTGCCTCCTGAGTGTTGAGATTAAAGACATGTAACATCATGCCTGACTGTTTTTATTTATTTTTTCCTGAAATGGTGGTGTATTAAGACAGTCTTACTGTATAACCAAGGGTTACCTCAAACTAGCAATCCTCCTGTCTCCACTTTTTGAGTGTTAGGATTAGAAGTATGTGCCACCATTTCCAATCTGAAGGATACTTTTATTAACCTTAGTAGAAATGGTAAACAAGAGAAGTACTGCTTCTTTGTCTGACATGCCATTCCTGCTGGATCATAAGCACTTTGTAGAATGCCTTCAGATCACACAAACACCCTCAGCATTTAGTGGTGGTCATCCCTATTTGCCTGGTAGACAAACCTGCAGATTCTATGAAAGGTCAGGGGCACAAGGCTCATTAGCACTGAGAAGAGGCAGCAACTGAAACGGTAGAAAGTAATGGCTTCCTGAGTCTGAACAGATGGCCTGGGATATCTATATAATTATCTAGTCCATATCCATAATCTTCTTGCTCATACTGGTTTCTTTATATAAGGCTTTGGCAAAGGACTCACAGTCCATTTTCTTTTTTTAAGGACAGCTCTGATAGATGATGCTAATTTTGTGCTTCATATTTATGACAATTAAGGCAGAGACACTTGGCTGAGTTGTAAGCTGAAAGGTTGTGTGGGCAGCTGTCTCAGGTGTGTAGGATCATATAAGTGACCCTCCACATCCAAGGTCATGTGTCCTCAGAGCCTGCGCATGGCTATTCAGGAAGACTGTTTCCTATAAAATTTTTAAATTAAAGGCAGTATGAGAACCTCTTTTGTGACATTTCATAGTTTTATATTGCTTCTTTACCCGAGTGTAGTGCATCTACACGTATCATCTGGTACTCGCCTCTGAGTTATCCTGCGCCCGAGGAGATGCTATTACTCCTTAGCAAGTAAAGCAGTAACATGCCAGAAGCCCAATTGCTGCCTTGGATGACTCAAAGTGACTGCCACAGTGACTCCTGGATCTCCATCCGGGTCCTCCTTCATCCAGTTTGCTGGTGTTAGTTTCAGGTTCATGGTCTCTCAGTGAGAGAGATGATGTAACCTTTCATATACACTATTGATGGGGTGAAGAGATTTGATCCATTCATCTGTGAGCTGATTTTTGACAGAGCATCAATGGAGCAAAAAAGGAAAAAAATTTTTTTTTTGAGGTAGAATTTTGCAGAGTAATATAGGCTGGCCTCAAATTTCTACAAGCTATGTTGCTGGGATTACAGTAGTGAACTACCATGTCTGATTCAACAATTCTTTTTGTTTGTTTTTGTTTTTACAGTATTCTTCATCTGAGAATTTTATACAACATATTTTAAACATATTGACATGTATCCCAACTCTTCCAACAACTACCCTTTCTGCTCTGTCCCTTCCTACCCAGTTTTAGTTTTCCCCTGCTCCCAAGTTCAGTTGGTGTCACCCAACTAGTTTTGATAAGGAAAGTAACACACTGTGGTGTTTCCCTCTCCTTCTGCACCCCCGTTTCCCTGTGTCCCAGCAGCTGTCAGATGTCAATAGCTTCTCAGCTCATGGTGGGATTTTTGTGCCCTTCCCACATCTAGTCATGAATGAGACACGACAGGCCTCCTCCCACGGCTTAGGGATTTTTCAGAGGAAAGTGGGACAGAAACCCCACAGCTTTCAGAGGCTGTGGTAGCATCAAGCAGGGTCTCCAGACACAGCAGAATAGTCTCAGTTGGGGCAGCATGACAAGACCTGCTCAAGCTCAGTTCTCTTTTGACTGGAGGTTTCTTTGTGGCTCTTGCCCCAGGTCCTTAGTTATGTAAGGACCGTGATGACTTGTCCTTCATTTTCAGAGGCTGTATGGTTCAGCCCGCCAGAGGCACTTGCAGCACAGAGCTCTGAAGTGTTTCTTCCCTTGGAGACCTGGTTGTGAGCACAGTTGCAACAAGTAGCCCTTTTGGTGTTCAGGAAAGGAAAGATTATGATCCTGTTTCCCTACTAGAGCTCCTGTCCATCTGCTCAGATGGATAATCTTTGCTGAAAATATTTTGTTTCATGTCCTCCATATGCATTTTCAAGAATGTTTTAAAATGTTTCTCCTTTTAAGGTCTAGAACCCTTCAGGATTGGACCATACACCAACTTTGTTAACATTGGCGAGCGCTGTAATGTGGCAGGATCCAGGAAATTTGCTAAACTCATCATGGCAGGAAACTATGAAGTGAGCATCCTCATGAGACCCCTGCTCCCCGGCACTGCCATACCTCTGGGTAGACTGTGTGTCAGCAAGGGTTGTGTTCTGGCCGGCGCTGTTGCAGGGCTGCTACAAGTATGTGAGGATGCTGGACATCTGGCAGGAGGAGAGGCTGCTGGAGACTTGAAGCTGCTGCTGTTGTCACGGCTCAAAAAGCATTATGTTTGGGGTGCGGAGGGATCCAACGTCTGGCCTTTGATTGTTAAGTTTGGATGTTTGGGAATACTTCCCGTTTTGGCCTCTCTGAAACTGTTCTATGTAAAGTGAAAGCCCCATGGCTTTTAAAATCATATATTATGTACATGACCATTGTTTATGTGAATGTATGTGCACCATATATGTGCCTGGTGCCCATGGAGACCAGAAGAGGGCATTGGATCCCCGGGAGATGGAGTCGTGGATCGTTTTGAAGTACCATGTTGGTCCGGGGGACTGAACCTGGGTCTTCTACAAGAATAAGTATTTTTAACTGCTTAGTCATCTCTGCTCTTCCCAAAGAGAATTTTTACTCATCTGACCACATTACGTACTGATGAAGGTATTGCTGATCCTATTAGCTGTAGGTCAAAACAAAACGAACAGGCCCTTGCCTGAGAACTCTGAAGTTTTAAGCTTTGTAATACTGAAGATGAGTCAGATTTAACCCACACAGTGTGTGCCCAAGACATCTGGATAGAGGTTACTTTTCTACAAATATGAAACTAAAAATGGAGGAAAATGGTTGAGTTTTAGGCTGTTTTTTGTTTGTTTGTTTTGTTTTACTGTGACTTAACTTTTTTTTTTTTTTTAAAAACTGGGGCATAGTGATACATGTCCCAGCACTTGGAAGGCATAGGCAGATAGATTTCTCTGAGTTCAGGCTAGCCTGTCTACATAGTGAGACCCTGTCTCAATTTTTTTTCTTTTAATTAACTTACTATATGTGTGTGTGTGTATTTGTATTTGAACATTCATCTGTAAGCCACTGTGTGCATCAGAGGACAACTTGCAAGAGTTGTTCTCTTCTTCCACATTTATGTTTTGGGAATCAAACTCCGGTTGCCGGGTTTGGTATCGAACACCTTTACCGGGACCATCTCACTGTCCTTTGAATTTTAGTGATTTTTTTTTTTTTTTTTAATTTCAGGATCTGAATAGATTTAGTTTTTTAAAAAATATACTCATTTTGTGTGCTTATTAGGAGTTTATACACATGTGTGTATGCATGCAGAAAAGGGCGTTGAATTCTTAGAGCTGGAGTTAGAGGCATTCTGTGGGAAGCCTGGCTTGTTACATGTGTCCTGAGATACGACCTCAGAGCCTCATGGTTGTGCATTAAATGCCCTTACTCTTTGGGCCATCTTTCTAGCCTATGGATTTCACCCTCCTTCCCACCTCTGCCCAAGACAGGGTCTTATGTACTTCTGGCTGTCCTGGTGGAACTCACTATGTAGACCAGGCTGACCTTGAACTCACAGAGGCCTGCCTCTGCCTCCCAAGTGTTAGAATTAGCCTCATTTTTGAAATTGCTAATTACTGTTTTTTTTTTTTGTTGTTGTTGTTTTTCAAGACAGGGTTTCTAATTACTGTTTCTTGGCATCCCCTGGAGTTGTCTTTTTTAGTGCAGGTGCTGGTTGCCTCCTGGAAGGAAGCTGCTTGGTGGATTCCAAGCAGTGAGGTGATGAGTGGAAAGGGTTACTAGTCGGTGTTGACTGTTGGGCAGAAGGGGCAGGCGGCCCACTTGGAGCCTGTGTGTCTGTTTCAGTAACAAAGGACCTCTGGGGATGGGAGGACTTATTCTGCCTAGACATCTCCTAACCGTGCTTCTCCCATTCCTTTTCCAGGAAGCCCTGAGCATTGCCAAAGTACAGGTGGAAATGGGAGCTCAGGTGCTGGACGTCAACATGGATGACGGCATGCTGGATGGACCGAGTGCAATGACCAAATTTTGCAACTTCATTGCTTCTGAGCCTGACATTGCTAAGGTTGTACAGGGGTTACAGTCATTAAGAGTGTTTACCCGGCTTGCTGTTGTTCATTTAGCCTTGTCTTTACCCACTCAGGAACTGGTCCTCTTTATCTATACTGTGCTGTTATTTCTCATTCTGAGCTTTCTTAACTAAACTGTCCACCTGAAGCAGATTTTGGAGAGTGACAGAGCTTCAGCTTGGCTGTTGACAGGCATCTGGGAGAAGTAGGTTTCAAGAGACTGATTTTGTCCATTGTCTGCACAGTCTGAGAGCTAACTATCAGATCTCAGAAGGATGCACCTAGCTATTGCTGCCACACTGATTCTATTCCCACCATGGGAAATGGAGCTCAGTTACGGCTTCCTTACTGCGAGAAGAGACCGTGTTAGGCATCTCAGACTAAGACAGTGACGTATAGTGGTTCATCAAGGTATCATGTCTTTGTTTATACTTATTCTTTAAAAGGTGAAAATTAGGATTTGCAGAGACAGCTCAGTGATTAACAACATGTGCTGTTCCTGTGGAGGACTTGAGTTTAGTTCCCTGTACTTAACTTCTGCAAGCTCACAACTGCCTATTAACACCAGCTCCAGGAGGATTGATCCAACTTCTCTGTCCTCTCTCCCCCAACCTTCATTTGTGTATACAGACCCCCAGACAGACAGACAGACAGACACACAAATGCACAAAAGTTTGCTTGTTTGTTTTTGAGACAGGGTTTTACTGTGTAGCCCTGGCTATCTGCCTCTGCTGTAAAAAATAAATGTTAAGAAAAGGTGAAAGTCTTTCTCTATCTGTCTTTTAGAATGTTTTAGAGGGTTCAAACTAAACCTCATTTTACTTTTGGATCATTAAATGAAGTTCTGTATGTTCTGGTTCTTAACTCAGATTATGAACCCGCCATGGTGTGTGTGTGTGTGCGTGTGTGTTGGTTTTGGTTTTGGTTTTTGAGATGAGTGTCTACTGTAGTACCCATGGCAGGCTTCAGAATCATTATGTAGCCAAGGTTGACCTTGAACTCCTGCTGTATCACCCTGATTGAATTTTAAGGGTTTTTTGTTTGTTTTTTGTTTTAAAGAAACTGTTTCCAGAGTTTCATATCTTTAGGTTTAGGTGACATTTTTTTTTTTTTTTTTTTTTAAATTAGGTCTAGCAAGAACTTAAGAGAAGCCTGTAGTAAGTACTAAGTTATATTTTCCCATCTTCCATTTGTGTCCTAAAACTTACTTAAAGCCCTACCACTTTTCTGGGAGCAGCCCTTTGAGACTGTCAGGTTTAGAGGAGCTCAGTGCTCTGTTCAGAGTCTATCTGAATCAGAGCTGGGGGGGAGGGGTGTTTGCTGATGAACTGCCTTGGGAAGAAGCCTGCCTCTCTTTAGAGCCAAGCACAGCAGTGAGCTTCTGGTGCTGGTTCCCTTCCTCATCTCTAAAGTGAGATGATCAGACCCATGGTACTCAATTCACGGATTGTGATGGCGAGTCTCTTGTTACCTGTAGAGGACCTTATTCCCTGCAAGAGCTTGTTAGTGCTCTGATTGCTGCAACCACTGACCTTCCTTTCCTTGTTTTTATCTACTATTAAATTTTAGCCATTAGGGTAGAGTATAAAAATGTGCTGCTGAGCAGGGAGGCTCAGGAAGATCACAGTGGGGGACCAGCGTGGGCTACATAGTGACAGCCCCAAGACCCTGCCTCTGAAACCCAAGTGTGAGTAGTGCATCTGCAGCAGTAGCATTTTTAAACCCCAAACTATTTGCAAGCTCTTCCAGACACTGGCCTGGTAATTACTGCCACTGCATTTGACCCTTTTTCTCGACCTCTTTATTGCTAGTGTCCTAAGGAAAAGCACACTTGGTAGAATTGTTTGTTTGCTTGTTTTTGTTTTGTTTTGTATTTTGAAATCGTGTCTTATATCCTGTACTGGCCTGGAAATTAGTATGTAGTTGAGGATAGCCTTGAACCTCTTGATTCTCCCACCTCCTTCTTCTATTGCTAGGATTATAGATTTATGCCACCAGTTTAGGAACTGAGGACCTCTGCAAGAACTCCATCAGTCGTGCTACTTTCCTAACCACACCCCCACTCCCTGTTTAAAACAGTTTAATAATTATGTGTGTGTTTATGGTGTTGGAAAACAAAACCAGGGCCTCACAGGTGTCAGGCACTCTGTTGCTGAGACAGACCTACCCCTTGCCTCCTGGTTCTTTTTGCTGTGCTGTATTCTAGCCTTTCCTGCCCTCTGGTTACTTGTTTAATCATTATCTTGGTGAGCGTGGTGGAGCCAAGGAGCAGTGTGCCTTAGGGGAGAGAGTCAGGTACTGACTGACTGCCCTACCTAACAGACCTGAGTCAGCTGTCCTGCCAGGCTTATTTCTTTGGAGCAGAGGCTGGATTAGACTGTGGTCTCTCACATGTTCATCTTAGTTGTTTGTTTTAGTTTTTAGCAATTAACCGTTTTAGAGGGAAGAGGATTAGATCTGGTTTTCCTTTCTAATAATTTTTTTTTCTGCTCAGGAATTTGTTTTTTATAAAGAGAAGATTTAATTGAATAACTTGGCCAGAGGGTCATTCCCAAAGGGCAAGAGACTCAGCTTTAATATGAGTCAGGGTAGAATGCTTGAAGCTAGAGGAAGTGTTTGCCCTCGGGTGAGGTACTTGGAAGTGTAAACTAGGCATAAGCCTCTTGGATTCCCTGGCTGTCCAGGCACAGTCTCCTGTGATCTGATCTTACTCTAAATATTTGAACTTTACGCTTAAGTAAGTATATTAAAATCCTGCTTCTAACACCTTAAATTTATTTATCATCCCCTAAAGAAGAAACAGAGCATTTTTGGAACCCCTCAAAGCGGATTTGTGGTAACTTGTGACCCATGATCTTCCTGTTCTTCTGCCTTAGGTGCCCCTGTGCATTGACTCTTCCAATTTTGCTGTGATTGAAGCTGGGTTGAAGTGCTGCCAAGGGAAGTGCATAGTCAACAGCATCAGTCTGAAGGAGGGGGTGGGGGACTTCCTGGAGAAGGCTAGGAAGATCAAGAAGTTTGGAGCTGCTGTGGTGGTTATGGCTTTTGATGAGGAAGGACAGGTAAGTGTTTTCTGTTGGGCTGGCACTGTTTTGTCACCCAGGTGAGAAAGCAGTGAAAAAAAAACCCAAGTCTGAAATAGCTATATGTGTATACATAAATATGTACATATGCTTATCTTTGCACATAAATTTACACACACACATACATAATATATTTCTGGAAATTTGATTCTTTACATCAAAAGAGAACCCCCCCTCTTTTTTCCAATGGGAAATGGTTGAATTATTCTCTAAGTTACTGGGACAGACAGCTGGTTATGCATTTGGAAGAAAAACCAAATAAGGAGTCCTCCTGACTGTTCATTTTGTGCTGCTGTAGAATATTACTCCCTTAGTTACTTTCTTGTTGTTATGACAACACGCCTTGACCAAAGCAACTTAAAAAAAAAAAATCTTTAAGGCTCGTGGTTGCAGACAACTACAAGGGAGGGAAGGGCTGTGTGAGAGAACACACAAACTGGGAAAGCCCTCACCCAGTGACACTGCTCCTTCAACAAGGCCACACCTCTTAATCATTCCCAAAAAGTTCTTCTCAGTGATGGCTGGACATTAACATTACCAAGGGCTCCTGAATTGCTGGAGCCAGTCTCGGTGGTGATTCATCTGTCTCAAGTACCATTACTATGAAACAGACTAGCAAAAGTCCCTCAGAGCTGGCTGAGAACCCTGCCTGATTGAGGACTCCTTCCTCTCATTCTGCTGAGCTTCATATGGGCCTGTGGAATCCCTAAGGGTAACTGAGGCTTTCCAGCATGTTTGGTTCACAGTGCCGAAAATGATACATGACAGGACCTGCTTCCTACAGAGGCCTCTACTAGGCCTCCCTCTGAGGTCCATTTCTTTACTTGGTGGCCAGAATCTAGATACTGTTCTTGGGGTGGAAGATACCATGAGAACAATATGACAAGGGCCTACCTAGGTTGTAGACAGGTCATAGTGTAGCTGTTCTAGCCCTGGAAGTAAATTCCTATCCTAGGGGCATGTCTGGTGTCTTTGGTAAGGAACAATACCCCACTCTCTACATTGCATTTGGAGGATTAAGCAGATTCTGAAGGGACAATTGACTCCATACTTGTTAGCTGTGAAATAGTTAGGCCTTGTATGTTCTGGGTGTGGTGGCAAAAGATGGGAAGGCTCTGACGTTGCAGCAGCCCGGCAGGTTTCAAGAACAGTGTAGGGGGAGTGAGGGCTGGAGCTGTGGTGGAGGTACAGACCCTGGCTGAGTCTGACAGGAGGAGGAGCAGGGAGGATGAGCCTTGCCGGAATCTGAGCTTTGCTTTTTTTAGGGTTCTTTGAGGGAGGATGATGATAATTTGTAGGGTTTTGTTTGTTTTGTAAGATTTTATTTTATGTGTGTGGATGTTGCCTGCCTGTTTGCATGTGCATGATTGGCAAGCAGTGTCTATAGACCAGAAGAGTCTAGTCTTCTGGAATTTAAGTGGTGACCCTCCTTGTGTGTGATGGGAACCAAACTTGGGTCTTAGAAGAGCAGTAGGTACTCTTGACTGCTAAGCCATCTTTCTTGCTTTGTTTTTGTTTTGAGACAGGGTCTCATATAGTCCAGACTGACCTTGAACTCAAGAAATTCACTTGTCTCTGCTTTCCAGGGTGCTGAGCCCAAACTAATTTGTAGTTGCAACTTGAGACACATGGCAACAAGCCTGTGGGTGTGGGCAGTAAATGCATGCCCTTGAGTCTGCATTGCAGGAAGACCCAAGAAAGCAGCAGTGGTGTTTGTGTGAGTGGTCGGCACCTGGCAGGCAGGTCAGCAGAGGTGAGGCACTTAGAAGACTCTTTCCCAGTGTAGCCCACAGTGTAGCCCCCGGCGGCCTGGCCCTCATGTGTGTAACTCAGACTACCTACCTGCCATAGTTCTTCTGCCTCACTGTCTCTTGTGCTAGAATTACATGTCTGATAGTCAGCTGCTTATTTTTAATCTGTCTTTAACAGAGTTTGATTTTTAAATCACATCTGTCTTTAGAAAGCCACTTTGTTAATATATTACATATGAATGAAAGTTTTACATAGGAGTAAAATTATTATTTTGAAAACATAGAGTCTTTAACTGATTCTGTTCTGAGATAAATTGATGAACACTTAGAGGTTTGATATTTGCTTTTAGAATAAATTCAGTCATTGAGATTTGAGTGGTATTGATGAGTGACATATGCCATTTTCATAGATAATGCTTTGCTTTTGTAAATTACATTTCTGCTTATTTCTCAGGCAACAGAAACTGATGTTAAAGTCAGTGTGTGCACCAGAGCCTACCATCTACTTGTGGAAAAAGTGGGCTTCAATCCAAATGACATCATCTTTGACCCCAACATCCTTACCATTGGCACTGGAATGGAAGAACATAACTTGTATGCTATCAATTTTATTCATGCAACTCGAGTCATTAAGGTAAGTCTGGATATTTGCTGTCTTTACCGAAGACACTTGGTTTAGTGTATGCTTACAACTAACACATACTGACTTACTGAGAATAGTAACGTTCCTGTCCTTAGCAAATTGTTTTCTAAAATGTAGGGATTGTATCTTTTATATGATGCTATTTTAGTTGTGTTGTGTAACACACAAGAGGATATATAAAACACATCGTCTATATAGGAGATAAGGAGTTATGAGCTGTATAGTAGCTTTGCTTTCCTGAAGTGCCTCGAGGCTTCTGTCCCATAGATCTCTCCTTTTCTGGGTGTGCTTTATTCTCAATTTCATGAAGTAACTCATTCTGATATCTGTTTCTGAGACTTTGTTATTGTTTTTGGTAATAATTTTATTACTTATATTATTATCCATTGCTTTTTGTGCTTGCCAGCGTATGTTCTAAATTTTGGTTTTTACCTGAGACTGTACCCACGCTGCTCTTGTAGGTAGCTATGGACGTGCCCTTGTGCAGGCTTGCCTCGCATGTCAGATGAGGGTGACCTCGGACACAGTCAGCTCTTCCTCTATAAGCGGGAGTCTTGTTAGTTCTGCTCAGTGCCCTTTTATCTTGTTCTGCTTTTTGCTTGTGATTTCTTGTTTTGAAAATGCCCTTCAGTCCTGATAGTAGTGCTTTCTATGTTCACAAGCGCAAAGCAACTGTGGTGTGCCTAGTGGACAAAATGCTTGTTGGATAAGCTTTATTCAGACCTAAGTCACAGGGCTGCTGGCCGTGAACTTAGTGTTAATATCTAAGATGTGCACGTCAGATAAGGAGTCTTTAAAGATGTATTTATTTGTATGTACGTGTGCCTGGTTGAGTTTATGTGTATTACTTGTGTGTTCAAATGCCAAAGGAAGCCGAGAGCGTTGGATTCTGTGGAACTGGAGTTAGAGGTTATTGTGACCCTCCCCATGTGGGTGCGCTTGTCTCTTTACCAGAGCGATGTGCGCTCTTACCCACTCTACCATCTCCATCCCACTGGATGCCTTTCACAGGCACATAAAACAAGGTCGTATGTTGAAAATATGACCAAAGCCTGAATTGGCTTCTTTGAACTTACTGTTATTCAAATCATAAAATGGTATTTAACCTCTTTTTTCTTTTTGACAGAGGGTCTCACTGTGTAGCCTAGGGTGGTTTAAATTTATGAACCTCTTGCCCAACCCCTCTCCAGTGCTACCAGGCCCACATCAGCCTCATTTTAAGTTTTATCTGTGTTGCTATAGCTACATTTGTTTGTTTTATTAGTGAATAATGTACGACTGTTTCCTGACTCACAACTAGCCATTCTACTGTTGATAGACGACCGCTGTGTTGAACAGTGGCGCTGTAAGCTTCCTTGTATTAGGTTGGTGCCAAATTAATTGTAGTTCCTGATAGTGAAAGTTTGGTTTATTTTTCGAGACAGGGTTTCACTGTGTAACAGAGGTCAGTCTGTCCTGGACTTGCTTTGTAGACCAGGCTGACCTTGAACTCAGAGGTGCGCCACCATACCTGGCCCCCAGATAGTGAATTTTAAATCACAACTAAGCTCAAACATAACTTCATTAATCAGAATAGGAGCCATTATAATCAGCTTGGGTTTGCCAATGAGAAATAATTTTTTGTTCTTAGCATAAAAAAATAAGTGCTTTGCAGGCCGGCCAGGCGGTTCAGCAGGTAATGTGCTTGTGTCGATTCAGCGAGCTGATGTTAACTTGACTTCTAGCTCCTGCACGGTAAGGGAGGTGAGAACTGACTCTTGACACAGGCTGGCTTGTCTGTGTGTTCTTCCAAGTGAATACATGTAATAAATGCGTTTTTATATTCAGTGCTTCAGAATTCAGTAACTCTTGGAAAGAATTTTCTCTGTCCTAATGATGGTGGATATTTTTTCCCTGCAAAACGTCATCAAGATTCTTGAAAAATGGCAGTATGTTGTCAAGTGATGAGGTGAATATGGTAATATGGTGGATAGGGTAAAACTTCACAGCAAGCAATAATTCATTAGCAGAAACCCTAAAGCAGGGGTGCACATTAAGATAGTATATAATGTAACCAAATTCATCAAGAATGTATTTCAACATTAAGGAACAAATTTCAACATTGTACGCTTATCATTACTTTTGCATCAACCTAACAAGTTAATATGTGTGCCTGAGTTAGGCATGTGTGTCTCATATGTGACACATAGGTCTGAGTTTCTCTGTAGCGTGTGTCTAGGAGTAGGGTGGCCAGACAATGGCAGGCTGTCTCCCTGCACACTTGGGCCTTGTACCTACAGTGAGAGCTACTGTTGTTGCCGTGCTTAGTGCTTGGTATTGTCACAGGCCCTCAGCTGCCTTTTTTCTATATTTTGTCAAGTTTGTGATGAAAACATAGCTTGTTCATTTATGTTATTGACTCCTTCCAGCCTTAAAAGGGTCAGGAATGTACGCACATTTACAGATGTATGCACCTAATCTTTTGCTTTCTGTCTCTTCCACCCCTCCCACCCCCTGTCATTTATTCAGCAAGTATTTCATGTAACTTTCATTGCTATGCATTACCATGGTCATTGTAGAGGTAGTCACAGGTAAAATAGGATTTTATATTTTTCCTGCAGCATTTAAAATCTATTAGGAAAAGCTGTTTGTGCTGCAGTGCCTCTGTGACCTTGTAAAGGTGGCAGGTTTATGTGATAACAGAGGAGCCAGAGCACATGGTACAGTAATGTGGCGGACTGAGCTTAGTCCAGGAACAGGCGCAGAGTTAGTTACTTGACTTTCTTGCTTTTTACTTTTCCTTTGTACAGTGCTTAAAAGGTGTGGCTGATGGTGGCTTCTGGAAACTAGGAGACTTTGTTTCATGCTTTTTCATTCTTGCCAGGAAACATTACCAGGAGTCAGAATAAGTGGAGGTCTTTCCAACTTATCCTTCTCCTTCCGAGGGATGGAAGCCATTCGAGAAGCAATGCATGGTGTTTTCCTTTATCATGCAATCAAGGTATGGTGAAACCAGTTTTGACTTAGGTGCTGGGAAGATGTCTCTGTGGGTAAAGTGTTCATGGCCCAAGCCTGAGGACTTGTGCTGAAATGTCAGAGCTCGTGTGAAACGTAAGTGTAGCTCCTACTCTAGAATGAGAGACGGAGACAGAATCCTTGGAAGATTGTAGTGCCAGCTAGCTTGGCATGTCCAGTGGTAAACAAAAGAGAGACCCTGTCTGAAACAATATGAAAGGCAAGAACCAGCACCCAAGGTTGCCCTCAGGCTTTCATACATGTGCATGGTATGAGCATGCGTGATAAATGCACACACAAGATTTTTCAATAATTGAAACAAAAATGGTGGCACTCTAACTTTGACTTAGAGTAGAGCTTACCAAATGAGTCCTGCAGGATAACTGACTTGCTTCTGTCTTCTTTAAATGAAGCTTCAGTGGAACAGAGTGCTCTCACCCCTTCCCCTATGCCCTGTCTAGGGCTGCTTTTAGACTGCAGCAGAGCTGAATAGTGACTGTTATCAAGTTGTTCTCTGATCAGGGTTAAGGTTGGGTGTCAGCTGAAATCCTCATTTCCCTGTATTGCCCTCAGTTTGGTATGGACATGGGAATAGTCAATGCTGGCAACCTCCCTGTGTACGATGACATCCATAAGGACCTGCTTCAGCTCTGTGAAGACCTCATCTGGAACAAAGACTCTGAGGCTACTGAGAAACTCTTACGATATGCCCAGGTAAGGGAAAAAGGGTCAGGGATGTCTTCTCCTGCCTTAGATTTTATCACTCACTGGCAGTTACTGGACCTTTTCTGTAGAATAGGAGCAAATGTAGAGTTGTGTTTCTGGCTCATTCATCGTCCTCATCATGGTTTTTACAGCTCTAGGGAAGCCGTTGCAGTAGGATGAGGAGGGAGAAATAGACCTTATCTAAGCTGCTGTAGCATCTGAACCTAGAGTTCTCTATTTTGGTTTTTTTATTTGAAATATCTCACATTAAGTTGTAGAAAAGCCACTTAAAAGCCATAGTAGTCAAAAAAAAAAAAAAATCAAAATCACTCACATCTTACCCCCTGAAGTTAACCATTATAGGATTTATTACAGGTTTTATTACAACTCCTAGTTATTTTAAAATACATACATTTGTATGTGCACATATATTTTTTATTGAAAATAATTTTTTCCTACAATATTTTATTCTGGTCATGGTTTCTCCTTTTTCAACTCCTCTTAGATTTTCTCTATTTTCTCTCCCATCCAACTATGCCTTCTTTCTCCCTTTCTTCAGAAAACAATACTATTACCACCACCACCAATACTACTAAATAAAAAAAGAGAAGAAAAAGGACAAGAAATACACACACACACACACACACACACACACAAAACCCATAGAAACACAAAATTGGAAACCATAATATACAAATAAAAAAAGATAAAGACAAAGCAGTATGAGACAAACATAAAAGAAAATCCACAAAGACAGCACTGAATTTACTTTGCGTTGGCCATCTATTGCTGGGCATGGAGCTTGCCCGTAAATGTGGTTTGCATGCCCAGTGAGACTCCATTGGAGAAAACAAACTTTTCTTTTGCAAACTCTTGTCAATTGGAGACAACCTCTTGGTTAGGGATGGAAGCCGTGTCCACTTACCCTCTCAATGCTGGGACCCGATTTGGCTTGTCCCTATGTAGGCCCTCTGCATGCTGCCACAGTCTGTATGAGTTCATATGTGTGTCAGTCCTGTTGTGTCTGCAAGGCACTGTTTCTTTGGTGTCAGCCATTCCCTCTGGCTCTTACAGTCTTCCTCACATCAAACCCCCGGGGGAGAGGTTTGATGAAGACAAGCTGTGTAGGGACTAAGTGTTCCAAAGTTCCTAACTCTCTGTTGTGGGTCTCTGTGTTAGTTCCCATTTATAAGGGAAGGCTCTCTGATGATGGCTGAATGAGACACTGATCTGTAAAGCAGGAAAACAGTACTTGGTTTTCTCCAGGTTTGTTGCCTAGTATCTAGTCTCAGGCTCTTGACCACCTGGGCTGCGTCAGGCATGGGTTCCATCCAGAGGAACGAGCCTCAAGTCTGTCCTACCCACAGGTGTGTGCCACTGCTGCAAGGCATATCCGACACACAGACCCCGGGGCTTGTAGCTGAGTGCTGATTACTGCTCTTTGCTAATAGCGTGCACAGTATCTTCCAGGATTTTGAACACTAGTTGAGGTGAAGACTCTAATCAGACACCTTAAAATGTTCAGTGTGTTGTTATCATCATCTTTTGTGTGTGTGTGTGTGTGTGTGTGTGTGTGTGTGTGTGTTTGGGGATTGGACCCCAGTATTTGAACATGCCAGCCAGATAAGTGCTCTCCCACTGAGCTGTATCCCCAACCCCTGAGTTTTGTCTTTACATTGTGAACATCCTTTTAAATAACTGATTAGAAGTAAGATAGTCTTGGCGTGCTCCCTCTTACTTATGAAATGACTGCTTCATTCTGAATGGTGATTTTTTGGGGGGATCAAGTTAATCAGTTTATAGATACAGCTATCAGATGTAAGGTAGTGTTTTGTTTTTTTGGGTTTTTTTGTTTGTTTTTTTACTTAAGTGAAATCTTTCTTGGTCTTTGTATTCGTATTTACCACTGTGTGTCGTATTCCTTCACTGCCTTATGAATATAGCACATTATTTTTTTCTGGAATGTCTGGAATGTCTCCCAACATTCTTCCCTGTTTTAATAAGTAACTTCCCCAAGTCAGAAATGGTTTTGACTGTGCGGCTGCTAGGGCTTTGTTGCTTATGTGTATCAGTGGTGGGAATGGGAACTCTAGAAGGGGTTTTTCTTAGTTATCACTTTTTTCGAGTCCCTGAAGTGCCCTATGACTCCTCTTCCTCACCACCTTGGCATTCTTCTTAATTCCGTCTGTCCTTCTTAATTATTGTTTGGAACGGCTTTATGCTTGTCTTTCTCTCTGCCTGTTACCAGGCCTTTATCATAGGTATCTACCTGTATATCCCCCCTCTTCTGAGTTTCTTAGAGTACCATCTTCTTCCTTTCTACACTTATCTGAAGGCTAAAGTCCAGAATGAATTTCTGTGACTGGCCTTTCTTACCTTGCATAAACGTTGCTCCAGCAATATCAATTCTGGTCAGCTATTCTCATTCAGCTAATCATCCCCAGGCTGTGTGCCTGACTTGCAGTGTCTGAGTAGTGGGAGCTGTACCCTGCCTGCTGTCCAGAGCCTGAAGACACTCATGTGATAATCTGAACATGTTGGAGCCGGTTCTTGCCTTCTGCGTTTATACAGTTTCTAAGGATTGAACTCAGGTGATCAGGCTTCCCAGCAAGTGCTAGTCCTTTGAACCGTCTGGCTGCTAAACACCAAGATGTCCTATTTGGGCATCTGGTGTTGTCACCAGTGGAGGGGAAGCATATAAAGTAGTGTAATCTATCCGTGTGCCAGGATACTTGCATTGGGCCTTCCTCCCTTCGCTGAGTTTCTTGCCTGGAGCCTCGGGTTCTCTGACGCCCTTTGTAGTGTCCGAGTTGGTGTATCCCCTCAGACTTCCCTGCTGCGGTTACACACCTTGCACTCACTCATTCAGCCCCAGACGTGGACTCTTAGAGCTTCTCCTCCCCCCTTCCTTCCTTCCTTCCTTCCTTCCTTCCTTCCTTCCTTCCTTCCTTCCTTCCTTCCTTCCTTCCTTCCTTCCTTCCAATATGGTGACATCTTGATGTGGGTGATCTTATGCCACCCAGTGTGTCCACCTCCAGGAACATTCTGCCTTCACTCAAGTCTTTCTAACCTTTGAAGTTTTTTGAGACAAGGTTTCATTATGTAGTGTATGTTGGCCTGGCACTCAGAATCCTTCTCAGGTTCCCAAGTGCTGGGAGTAGGAGTGTGCACTGCTGCTCATGGCTCCCAGCTTCTCAACAGTCGTGTGTGGGTGATGTTGATCCTTCCTGAGAGCTGGAGTGTTAGAGAATAACCCAGGTCCGAAAAATATGTTGATGACGGTTGTTAAGTTTTAGGAAAGAAGGAAAGAAAACCAACCATTCCTTTTCTCTACTGAAAGTTCAAACTTTAAAATATTTCTTTCTTTTTCTCTCTTTCCATTTACTTCAGTCTTGATTCATGCTGAACACCCTGGGGCCTGGGAACTTGAAGAATAAGACACTGATTTTTTTTTTTATTTCCAGCAAAGAGTTAACGATGTACCATTTGTGTCTACTTGGTCTTAATTTTAATTCAGACTCATGGCAAAGGAGGGAAGAAAGTCATCCAGACAGACGAGTGGAGGGATGGCTTGGTTGAAGAGCGCCTAGAGTATGCTCTTGTGAAGGTGAGTACCAGAGCCTGCACTGGGGGCCTGGTGGCTCATTCTGGCTCCCTGGTGCCATTGCTGACAGTAGTTGGAGGGGGAGACACCCTAGATTTTGACTGTTGATTTTTAACCTGAAGATGTCTGTTTGCCAGTGCTCTCAGCTCATTTGGCAGTGTCTAAAGATGTGTTCTGTTTTCATAGATGGGTGTGGCAGGTGCTCTGGAACTCAGTGGCTGCAGTGAGCCTACCTGCACAGCAAGGACTTGCCCAGCCCAATTAGTAATTCTGAGGTCAAGAACCCTCCCTAGTCCCTATAGTGAGTCTGAAATATTCCAGAGTGTTTTTTGGCTCTAGAATTCAACTTTTAATTCTTCTGAGACTCGGATATTTCAGTTTGTTGACTGTTTGTTTGTGCTCTACACTTCTTGAGGGTCCTGGGCTTTGGAGGAAGGCTTGTAAGCAATGGCCAGGCAAGTCAGGGAAGCAAAGTTCCATGGTATTTTGTTTTATTTTGTTTTTTGTTTTTGTTGCTGTTGTTTTTTTAACTTCACCTTTTAACAACTTTTATAGTGTTGAATCCTATTCTAGCCAAGTGATGTTATAGTGAGAGAAGATACAGATTTATTTATTTATTTATTTATTTGAGACAGGACCTTACTGTGTATCTCTGGCTAGCCTTGAACTTCTTGCCAATGCCTCTTGAATGCTAGAATTAAAGGCATGCACTACCTTACTTCATTGAGCAGATACCGATTTCATAGATATGTGTATTTTTTAGCATATAACCAGTTGCTAAGGCTTAAACCCAGACCCTCACACATCTTAAGCACGTATTCTACCACTGAGCTACATTCCTAGTCTTCACCAATACCTATTTTTTTTTTCCCTGTGTTCTTACTTCCTATGGTGCTAGGCACTGTCGATAAATTATATCACAGTGATTGTCAAAAAACATGAGGTTAGTACTTTTGTGACTCTGTAAGTGAGGAAAGCAGAACGTAATAAATTGCCCGTGTTGGTGATGAGAACAAGAACTCAAACTCTGTCTGGCTGATCTGGGATTCACGCTCTGAAGCTTCTCTGTGATTCGTTGTTTTTGGCCTTAATACAGTTTTCTGTTTGTTCTCTTCCCCTACTTCTTCTTTCTCTTTTTCTTTTAAGGGCATAGAAAAGCACATTGTTGAAGATACTGAAGAAGCCAGGTTGAACCAGGAAAAATACCCTCGGCCTCTAAATATAATTGAAGGGCCCCTAATGAATGGCATGAAAGTGGTTGGGGATCTTTTCGGAGCTGGAAAAATGTTTCTACCTCAGGTTGGCAAAATAGAGAGAAATTTTAACATTTCCTTTGTTCTGTTTTTCAGTAAATAGTGCATTTGAGTATTTTCTGAGGTTGCATTATAGACAGCTTCTCTGGGTATATTTAGGAACCATTCCAAGCCAGTCCATCTTCACAGAGTATGCAGCTTAGAAAGCTTGCAGACATTCTTAGCACCACAGTCTACATGTTCTGTGTTTGCATACTGCCAAGGGCCAGCAGGAGGTGACGAATGGCTTGAGAACTCGAGGAATGCTGCCCACCAGTTACCACAGCCATGACCGTGTACCCCGGTTGAGGCTTAACTCTTATTAGTTAAGCTAGGGACCTCTTATGGTCACGGAACAAGAACAGTGGCAGCACTGGCTGATGTGACTCTCACTGAGGCTGGACTGGTGAGGATTGATTTCTTACACCCATTTTTGCCTTCAGCTTCCTGATATGATTTATTAAGAATTGCTGATAAGTAGATTTGCATCCTAGGATTTAAAGTAGATATGACTGATCTTTATATAAAAGTTCAGATTTATGATTCTTTAAAGATTCTTATAAGATTTCTTTTAAATTATTGCCTGCCAGTAAGAGAAACTTGCTTGCTCACACTTTGTTAATCTATAGCAAGTTACTTAGTTACAAATGTATGTGGATTCTTGGGAATCATTTGTTTTCTTTACCTGTAGTGTTCAATGTGATTTCTTGTAAAGGTATTGGAGAACATATTGGTTTTGTTAGTCGTGCACTAGAAAAAAATAATTTGTAATCATATTATGATTTTTATACTGCTTGAAAGATTTTGCTGGGCTATATAAGCCATGAGAGAAAGAATAAATTTGTTGGAACTTTGTTCCTTCCACTCTCCAAGTATGTATGTATATATATGTATGTCCATGTGTAAAGTTTATGTGAGAATATGTTGTAATTTTGTTCCATCCATCAAATCTGTATGTTTGTATATTTGTAAAGCTTGTCTGGGTGTGTGTTGGTATTTGCTTCATCCACCAGTTGTGTGTTTATATTACATATGTGTACTTGTGAAATGCTTGGAGCCTGCGTGCTAGAGCTTTGCTCCATCCAATCTATGTGTGAATATGTATATGTCTGTCTGTCTGTCTGCATGCATGTATTTGTACATATGAACTTATTTGAGTCTGCCTTTTGCTTCATTTACTCAGCGTGTATGTGTGTGTATGAATTTTTTCTCTTTCCTTTTCTTTCTTGCTGGCCCCAAGGAATTAAGAGTTCAGAGTTTTTCAGTGGCCACAGGGAATGCCAGCCCTGGTAAATAAAGCTTTGTTCACTCAGATAAAATACTGCTGAGTAATTCCTCTAATCACTGGCTGTCATTTTTAGCAATCCCATCAGTATCTGGACTGCCAGTCAGCTGCTCTCAGCACTGAACCCCACTCGCTGCCTGCCTCAGTTTACCCCCTGGATGTCAAAGCTAGTCATTGACACCATAGCACCTTTTACCTTAGTGCCTACCTAAGATAAATGTAATGTTAGTATTAATATTTGGCCAGTGGTCATCTGTAAGAATGCATATTTTGAAAATATGTTACTCTTTTAATTAGTGGGACTTTAAATAGTATGTTTTAAGTCAAGACAAAATTCTTTATTATAGCAAGTACTTAAAACTATGATTTAGGAAATCCTTGATGAGCATCTAGGTTAGGGTCTCTGAAGTATATAAAAAGCTTAAAGGGCCTCTTCGTAAGCTTCAGTTTGAAGGAAGTTAAAATCCTCAGGATTTGTAGAATCATGTTGAAACATGAAACTTAAAGGAAGCATAGAATTCAGAGACACAGTAAAAGGACTTAAGGCAGAAACCCAACAACCTACCAGGCACACATTCAGAAACAGAAATTATAACCTTTAGTTTCTGTTTGGTTTTCCTCTTGCTGTTCCTCTTTTATTGTTATTCCCCACCTTATCCATATCCTGCTCACTATAGAAATCTGGGAAGGTCAAATCAGACATTCTCAAGTGGTCCTGAAGCCTCATGGGTCAACGGCAGCCATGTGATGGTTTGCTAATAATGCCCAACTCTGCTTTTCTCCAGGTTATAAAGTCAGCCCGTGTCATGAAGAAGGCTGTTGGCCACCTTATCCCTTTCATGGAAAAAGAAAGAGAAGAAGCCAGAATGCTTAATGGTTCTGTTGAAGAAGAGGCAAGTCATTTAGTCCAGGCCTGGAGCCTTCTCAGGAGCTGGCCTGGAACACTTGTTTTTCTGAGGTTGGGAACCTCAATTAGTAAAGCTTTTATGTAGGAGGTGCTCTCCTCCCCCATGGGCTCAGGGGATTGAACTCAGGTCTTTCACAGCAGGTACTTTTCCCTGCTGAGTCAGTTTTGGAGGTGGCAGGTTTGCTTTTAGAAAGTCCTTCCCCTTTCTTTGTTGGGTTTAGGTATCAGTGTAACTGTAGCCTCATAGAAGGAGTTGGGTAGTGTTCCTTCTGTTTCTATTTTGTGGAATAGGTTGAAGAGTATTGGTATTAGGTCTTCTTTGAAGGTCTGATAGAATTCTGCACTGAACCCATCTGGTCCTGGGCTTTTTTTGGTTGGGAGACTATTAATGACTGCTTTTATTTCTTTAGGCATTATGGGACTTTTTAGATGGTTTATCTGATCCTGACTTAACTTTGGTATCTGTCTAGAAAATTGA
Source organism: Uromys caudimaculatus (assembly GCA_028551405.1). Taxonomy (NCBI): domain Eukaryota; kingdom Metazoa; phylum Chordata; class Mammalia; order Rodentia; family Muridae; genus Uromys; species Uromys caudimaculatus. The sequence continues at coordinate 72,502,459 of CM052714.1, forward strand.
TCATTTCCAGGTGTTCCAGTTTTGTTGAGTATAGACTTTTGTAGTAGGATCTGATTTTTTTTTTTTTTT